>SWBJ01000206.1:0-87320 GCA_024195555.1 Aureobasidium sp. EXF-12298 | reverse complement strand
GAACCTCCTCCAGCTCGCCCCTGGTGGTCACCTCGGCCGTTTCATCGTCTGGACCTCTTCCGCTTTCCAGGCCCTTGACAAGATCTACGGCTCCACCACTGAGGCCTCTGCCCTCAAGAAGGACTTCCTCCTTCCCCAGAACTCTGTTGCCCAGCCCGACATTGTCAAGCTCATCAACTCTTCCGAGGTCCAGTCTGTCCTCCGCCCCGCCAAGGGTGGTGCTATCCAGAAGCGCACCAACGTCCAGAAGAAGAACCCTCTCCGCAACAAGCAGGTCCTTCTCCGCCTCAACCCCTACGCCACTGCCTTCTCCAAGGCTGGTCTTGGTCAGCAGAAGGTCCAGGAGGGCAAGCCCGCCGCTCTCGCTGCCGAGTTCAAGACCCTCCTCCACGAGAACTAAGTGTTGGTTCCCGAGGCTGTTGGTCGGAATGTGTTGAGACGAAGTTATGGCTAGGGAAGGGATTAAAAGTAGCTCTTCCGGTCGTTTTTCCAAAAAGAAAGGAATTTTTCTCGCTCTCATTTACTGTTCTCTCTGTGCCATGTGAATGCTGCTGTGACAATCGTGCCGTGTGACTTGACGTCCAACCTTCTGCAAACAGAAAACATGTATATAAAATGGACAACGTGGTTTACAAACGTAGCAATCATTCATAGTCTATAGTTCTATCATACTTGTTCAAATGCTAGTCAGGAATTTACCAACCCTCTTGATGAGCTCATCAACAACCTCCTGATCATCGCCATTCAAGTTGTGACTAGCACCGCCCAACAGCTCTTTACTTTGCTCATCCACCTTTCCCTTGACGAAAGGAATCCACTTGTTGACCAAAGCCTTTCTATCCACACTCTTGGGCACATACTCATCCTCCTCGCCATACAAAATCAACAACGGCTTGTCAATCTTGCTAAACGTATTCTTCAACGTCTGATCCGACAAGTCGGAAGAAAAGTAATCGTCTTCTCCTCCCCTGCAAGCTAATGCGACCCATCGTCTTGCGCTTACAGGGTTGCGGCCAAAGTTGCTGGCTGTGATGTTGAGGGGAAGGATATGTTCGCCTTTGCCTTGTTTACACCAAGTTTCGGCCATGTTGTTTGCGTGCTCGAGGTCTTTGGGCTCCATGTCCATGGCCATGGCTTCACGATCGCTGACGGACGCTTGCAACACCACTCCGTCAACTTCCTCTCGGTCCCCCCTCTTATCCTCAGAAGCAAAGTAATGCAAGCAATCCTGACATCCCGTCGAATGGCCCATGATCACGATTTTCTGCTTTCCTTGCGTGCGGAAGTGGTGTACCAAGGACGAAATCTCGTTTACGTCTTGAGACAGGGATGAGGTGCCCCAGCCGCTTCCTGCGGAACCGAGGTTTGTTTGCGCGAGGGACCAGGATTTTGGGAGTGAGGCGGCTAGTTGGTATACATAGTCGACGCTGTGGTATGTATCTGTCAAGCCGCCGATCCAGAGCAAGAGGTTTGGCGTGTTGGTGGATGCAGAAGAGGTGATTTCGAAAGCTGAGACGGGAGGGACGTGGTGTAGTGTACCGGTTGTTGCGGAGGGCGATTGAGGCACCATGCTGGAAGATGAGGAACTGGAGCTGGTGCTGTGGTCGCGCGAATGTGACATTTGAGTGAGTTGGTCTGTTGCGGTGTCTAGAAGTGGATCGTGGTGGGTCTCGGAGCTTTCGTATGGGTGCTCGTTCGGATCAATTGCTGTCGTTCTTGCCTGTTTCTGTTGCAGATGAGAAGCCTTTTATCTCTTGGACTGGGCAGACTTCAACAAGAGAAGAATTTCACGAGGTTCGCAAGCAAGTCGTGTTTACTTTCTGGACTAGATGGTGACGGAGCTTCCATCACAAACCGATGACGCGCGGTCCTGTCGACAGTAGCACCCTGGCTCTACCATCACAACTTAATTATCAACCGGCCACAAGCTATATCGCTCGAGACTTGAACAATAGCGTTCACATTCAAGGGAACCAGAAATTGTGCACACAACCTATGCCTTTTCTGTGCTCAAAACATGCCTAGCACCACTCAATCTGCATTTTATCCATCTCCATCCAATCTCACAGCTCACCTCCATGGTATCACGCCTTAGTCTTTCTCCCTTCCCAACTCCCAACGATGTATTCCACCTCTTTCAGAACACACATAACAGCAACTGCATACACCACGATCTGACACGTCAGAACCCCTGCATTCTTTTTACACGCATATCCCGAATACTCCAATCTATAGTAAAACCTCGTACAAACATCAATGGTAGTCTTAACACTTGCTACAGGTTCTGACTGCCACCATGAGAGTCCTATGCCAACACAGAAGAAGCGAAACACTCTGGGTGCGAACAAGTAAAATGTTGTAGTGAAGATGGCTATGATGAGCACAAGGGCCAAGGGGTCTTTTCTGATGTCCATGGTTGCTGCGAGATGGTTAGCTTGGGTCTATTGAGGTGGGACTGGTAAGCGTGTAGTACCCTGGTAGACGCGGTTCGTTCTCTCTTTGACAAGTGTGAGTTGGGTTAGAGTGACTTGTCTTGTGTAAGATGGTCAGAGGTGTAGGAACACCGACTCGGAAGAGCCGGAATGGCAGAGTAAAAGTAACAGCTGCTCGTATCTCGCAAGCCATTTCAATCCACGGCTCAAATCACTTCTTTTACAGTCTTGTTGTCGTCTTTTACAAATTCACTCCTTCGATACCACAGTAACTTCCCTCTCCTCTTTCTTCCCTCTTCTCCCAACAACATGTTCCACCTCTGCCAACCCACACATAACAGCAATACTCCACACCACAATCTGAGCTCCAAATACCCCCAAATCAACCCTACAATAAGTGCCAAACTCCCATTTCTGGTATTGGACACAAGATGCAATGACATCTTTAGCGGTTGTGTTTGTGGTTCGCCATAGAGAAACCCCCAGACCGATAAACAAGTAACGGCAAAATTTTGGCCATAGGATGTGGAGGATGATGGCGAAGGTGCTGATGCCGAGGACAAGGGCTAGAGGATCTATGGTCATGTCCATTGTGCGCTGGAACGTGTTTAGACGAAAGCATGGTAATGTAAAAAACATCTGACATACTTCTAGAATATGATTCTCGAATGTGATGGATTCGTGTGGCTTCGTCTCTTGCAAGATGGTCAGAGGTATAGAAACCAATGACGCAAATGGGCTACATGGCAGAGTAAGAAAGTGAGAGTTGCTTGTGGTTTCCAAAGCCACCGAAATTAGACCGTGTTTATTACACCCCCAAGGTAAATCGTGTGTATAGCCAGCTACGGGGTCTGTTACGATACCTAAGATGAGAACTTGCGGGTCTAGTTCACCGTGACTTCTACCTCATTCATAAATGCCAATTATCGGTCATTCGCAACTACTTCCTTGCGCAAGGTCACCACCTGCTCCAACATACAACTATTTAGCAAGAAGGCACAGGACGAGGAAACATTTGAACAATCTGGGGGCCAGTAAAGAGTGTCATTTCAAGATCCTATGTCAAAGTGATTGGGGTATCTTTGTTGTTCGAACACATGTCCGCTGTTCCATCGTTCTCGAGATGCCACTTGCATAGCAGAAGCATTCAACGCATCACTAGTATCCTCGTCTAGCATTGTTGAACAAGCTCATTAAGACATCTGCTTGTGCTTGGGGGTGTGGCTGAATGTGTGCTTGAGGAGGCTGCTGCTGCTGCGGGAAATGTTGTTGAGGAGGTGCGAATCCAGGGGGTGTAGGGGTATGTGCAGCATGTTGGTGTTGATGTTGAGCCGTCTGCCATTGTTGTGGGTTCATTTGATTCATTTGTTGTTGCTGCATAGCTTCGATCTGCTGCTGCTGCCGTTGTTGTTCAAGGCGTTGTTGCTCGAATTGCTGCTGCTCTTGCATGTTGTAATATTGCTGCTGATCATAGGATTGGAAAGGCGAGGCAAGAGCAGGACGTTGCTGTTGTTGCTGGCCGTTCTTGAAGAAATGGAGCAGGTTGAGTTGTTGATTTTGTAGTTGTTGCTCATACTCATGTCTCTGTGGTTCCGATGCTTGGTCGTGCTGTATTGCTGGCGGTGGTTGGTGTTGTGGTTGGGATTGTTGCGATGGCGGCAGTTCTTCCTCGACATAGTCCTCTTCTACGTCAGCCACAGCAGCAGCATCTCTGCTATCCTCAGCTCTTTTTGCGCATTCCTGGATGATCAAGGCGTTGACCACTCTTGTTTGTACTGTACTTCCTCCTTCTTCGGCAAAGATCCACAGACCATAGATGTTTGCACTTCCATCTTCTCCTTCGACCTGCAATATGACATAGTCGTCCGTCACTTGAACCGACTCGGCGGAGAACAGTTCACTAGAGAAATTCTCGAGACCGCGACGATTGAGAACAATGCAACTGTATCGTTCGATCTGCGGACCTCCAACCGGCGGTAGAAGTGAACAGACGAATAGTGTGCCCTCAGTTCCCTGCTTCTCCCAACTCGACGAGGCTGGATTGAAAGTGTAGACGACTGCGAATGGAGCGACTGAGAGGATCTGGTGGACTGAAGGATCATGCCGTTGCAGCACGCTGAGGTTCAACTCTTCGTTTGTGCGTGCCGGAATAGGTGCCGGTGGAGGAAGAGAAGTCATGGCGTCTGTTGCGTATGCTGTGTCGGTGTCGTAGTCCGAAGGAACGTGGTGGTGATGCGCCGCAGGCCGCGGGTGTGAGTTGCGATTATTGCGGTGTTTCGGCGGCATCTTGGTGATATGTCGATTGTATGAATAGAGCTATGACTCTCGTTTGTGCTGGTGTTTCGGTGTTGAATGAGTTGTGCGACGCCATGTTTGAAAGCTGTTTGCGACGTCATGCTCTTTCACAGATCCTTTCAACACTATCGAGTCACCCTGGCTGGACATTTGGTCATTGCAACATCCTGTAACAGAACAATTATGTGGTCTTCAACTCTAACATATCGTACAATCTCCTCTAGCATCTAAACGCTTTATCCACAAAGCTTCTATATAATTCATGCCTTCTCCTTGTACAGCCATGTCAAGTAATCATCCACACTCTCGATGCTCACATCGTCTGTGTTCGCCATCTGGCTCTTCGAAGGCTTGGCATAAGGCATGCCAACCACAATCTTTGGCTTGTTGGCTGCCTTCTGGTCGAGACGGGCTCTCATCTTCCTGCCCTTCTCACTCAACTCCTTGAGCATGTTGATATAATGTTCGTTGTAACTTTGCTCAGCGCTGTCAGGATCCGACTTGTCGAGTCTGCTGTTGAGCTTCTGATATGTCTTCCTGCGCCGGGCTTGTGCTGCTCTATAATCTTTCCATGCCTGCCCTGATTTGATTTCAGTCAGGCTATAATCGATTGACCACTCGTGGTGCTTATTAAGGTTCTCTGGTCGCTCGACGTATACACCGTTGACTTTGGAGCGGACTGTGAGAACCATACCCAACAATGGATTATCTTCTTCTGCTTGTGGTTGCGCTTCTGCTTGAGGCTCTGATTCAGACATCTCAGAGATGGCTTCAATCTCCTTGACAATTGGATCTTTTTCAACTTCTGAATTTTGTGCAGTAATTGTCTCTGACTGAGCTCCGGGTGTTTCTGGAGCTTGTTTAGTTTCAAAAACATCTCCTCCAGCCAATTCGTGGCTCAAGTCGCTCTCCGAATCGCTGAATTTCTTCGTGTTGTCGTTATCGTCTTCTTCGGCAAGCTCATTAGTTTGCTCTTTGTTCAATTTTGAGGCTGGATCACGCAGATTGCGCTCCCACTCGGCAATCTTTTCCTTTTGGGAATTCTGAATGGTTTCAATGTCCTCTTCGCTCATAGGCTCTGCAAAGATGTACATGGATGGAAGTGTTTCAGCAGCTTTGGTCTCAAAGGTGAATCGAATAGACTGTCTCACTGTCAGTATTGGGTCGAACGTGGGAGTCAAAGATACTTACCTGATCAGGAAATTTCTCAGTGGCTTTGTTGAAGATTTCGTTCAACAAGCTGATACTAAGGTTGAACTCAAGATTGCCTAAAGTGAGATCAGGTGTACCGTGAAGAGCCCGGTCAAGCTCATTGAGACTGATATACTGGAAGCCAAAGATACGCTTGACGTTGTGATATGCAACGAAAATGCCGTCCATGTGTCCCATACGAGCTTGCAGAGAGTACTTGAGAGCGGTGCTGCGCATCATATCATAATACTCTCTCTCGAAACTCTCGTACTGACCTTGAGCTTGTGTAATCTCATATCCGGTCATTGGCTCGTGATCTTGTGACTGCATACGGATTGGAAGAACAGCACGAGTCTTGAGATCGAACATACCAGTTCCGGGTAGCCGATCATCTTGAGCGTCGAGTTGTGATCGTAACAAGAAGTCTCCCAGCGAGGAGTAGTGGTAAGCCTCGGGTTGGTTTGGCTCGACCTCAGAAACACCACTAGATTTGTCCTTTCTGTATCGCTCAAATTTATCGGTCGGCATGGTCAAGAGTTTCTCCATGGATCTTCCGAGTAACATGAGAACATTAGCACCATCGTATTCCTTGTCCGCATCGACGGCGTAAGTATCACCTTTCCGTCTCAGAAAGATAGAAGTAGGTGTACGGTTGAGAGCAGTGAAGCTTTGCAGCGTGTCTGGAGAGTCTCTGGAAAACATGTCGGTATTGATCTTGCGCCAGGACGAGAGGAGATAATGAAAATGAGTCAAGGTACTTGTCATGCTGGAAGTAGAGCCAACGTATTTCTTGCCATGCTTTTTGGCGAATTCTGAGAGGAAGTTGTCCTGAGATGAGGTCTTGTAGGCAGTGAGAGCATCGTAATCAAATTCTGTTACAGGCATGATCTTCTGTAAGTAGGGATCAAAGTTGTAGACCTTCGAACGTCTATCTTGCAACTGGTAGACACCCTGCATGAAGAGGACACGATCAAGGCCGTGATGTAAGCGAGGAACACGCGGCTGGTCAACATCTAAGCGCTGCAACTCAATGCTGGATGCTTCCATAGTTTTTGTCCCTTCAGCAAAATACTTTTCTGCCCGTTTTTCATCGGCTTCTCTCTTTTTTTCTGCTTTGGCAATACGTTCGGGAGTCTGTGGTGCGGGGCTATTGACGAAGCGCGGCTTGCGTCTGGTGCGTAGTCTCCTCAAGGTTTTTCTGGGGAAGGATATAGGATCACTCTTAATGGACAGCATGGCATCTCTCAAAGATTGTATCGCGCCTCCATCGTAAAGAGAAGAAGTGGCTGATGGGTCTGTCGACTTGAAGAAGTCAATTATAGTGTTCTTTGATTCGGCGGTCGCTGGAGAATCATGACTCGATCGCTTGAGAGATTGGAAAGGCGTGGTCTCGCCATCTCGTTCAGTGGTCTTGCCGTCTTCTTCAGTGGTCTTGTCTTTCTCTTTAATGGTCTTGCCATCTCCTTCAATGGTCTTGTAGCTTTCTTCGGATGGCTGCGTAGGGTTAGGTCGATGATGTTTATTGAAAGGTGTTATTTTTCTGATGAGGTTTGAATCGAAACTCGAGCTCGAATCTGGGTCTGCTTCGGGCTGTTTCGAGTGCTCAACCTCCTCATTCTTATCGACAGCCTCGTGCTTGCTGGTTTGTGTTTCCAGATTCTCTCTCTTTTCGGGCGACTTCAAGTCTTCCTTGTTGAAGGGCCACAGATCTTGAGGGTTATGTTGAGATTCGATCTGATTCGCATCCTCTGGAGTGACGGGCTTGTTCGGGACAGTGTTCGCACTATCATGGTCGTTGGCCTCAGCATACAGCAGGCGCGTCGAGTGGCGGAGCGGGCGTGACGTTATAGTCGAGAAGAGGCACGAACGACATGGTAGACAGACAGGAGCGGTGGTCGTAAAGAAGGGCCGGAGAGGGCGGACGCCTAGAGTGCGCCAGCTGGGCATCGAAAATATTGATATGCGTTTGCGCGCAAAGGCGACCGACTGACAAAGTTAACCTCCAATGCGCATTCCAATTATTCTCTAATCGATAGCGTTAGGGCCGGTTTGTTTCGGACCAAGCGCCTGCCGGTGGCTGGGGAGAGCAAGAGCTCTCTAGGACTTGCTACTGAACGTCTGCGTTCTTGTAGTCTACGCTGATCGACTAGATGTTCTACTATATAAGCTCTACATTCTGCTAGGGCAAGCACAGCATGGCTCCATCATGATGATGTGCCCTGATACACGTTGCTCAGACATATCATGTGATTGTGTCTTGATTTCTCCCATCTAACTCATACAAGGGCTTCTCAAACTAGATTTGGATCAGCTGCCCTACTGTCAAGACGCGCACGCTGAATAGCCAAGTATCTACCGGCTGTTAGCAAGTCCGGTGCGTCAACGCCTCTGACGGAAGACCGCAAATCGAGCGATTGTTGATCGTCTTCGGGCTGGTTTTAGAACATTCAGAGTTCAATTCGTGCCGGCTCTCAAGGAACCATCTTTTGCGCCGCTCGTCTTTTCTCCCTTGTTCACATCACTCTCTCTACCAGCAGCAAAGACCACTCTACGTCGACATGCTGCCATCTCTCTCGTTCTGACGTCTGTCGCCAATTCCTCATCTTGGTGTCGCATCATCTAATTTCCCTCTCCTAAAGATCTCCCGCCGCCATGATTTTCGGACTTAAGCCAGCTATACCCCAGTAGTACCACGCCTGACCTGACCTCTCCACGACATCTTCTTTGTAATCTCCTTCTCCCAAAAAGCGCCGTCCGTCATGCCCCGTTCCAGCAGCCGGGAGCACGCCGGCCGGAGGCGCAGTATCTTTGGCATTCCCTCTTTTACCCAGATCCATCCTACCACCACCACCACCACCACCACTCGCGACTCTCCGGAAAAGTTGAACAAGGACTCCTCCAAGACTTTGAAGAAGCGTCGCGGTCCCACTCTTGTCACCAATCTCGAATCCTCACCAGAGCTGGTCCACGATGAGGATCCTTCGCCCATTTCAGCAGGAACTTTACCTTCTCCCAAACCAGTCACACGCCCTTCCTTGAGTGTTCGTAGCGGTGGCCGTCCCGTTTCATCTGTCTTTGGTTCACTGCGATCTATGCGATCCATGCATGAAGACGACACTCCTTTGACCACCACCTCAAGCCGAACTCCCTCCATTAACTGGGCCGATTTTGATACCAACAATGGCCGGAAAGGACGTGTTCTACACCATGGCGAAGTGCAGACCAGTAGTAGCATGTTTCGTAAGAAGAAAGAGTACCTGGTCTTGACAGACACCCATATCTTGCGCTACAAGAACCAGTCAAAAGCTGCCGAGACCATCGGCAGTGTTGCCCCTCCATTCGGCAGAAGTCCGACAATTCGTCATAGCTCAACAAACTCTATTGGCTCTTCGCAGGATCTACAATCTTTACACTCGGATTCTTCAGGCGACAAGGAAGGCAGAGTTACGCTTCGTCATATTGTCGCTGTTCACAGACTCGATGATGGCCGCCCCTATTTTGCCATTGAGGTTTGCTACCTTGACGAGGAAGGATCCCAGGCTTCAGCTATGGTCATGCAGTTTGGTGAATCCGAGGATCGTGATTTGTGGTTGCGCTCGATCCGCCAGGCCGCCAACAAGGCTCGTCTACAAGATGTCAATCCCATTTCTGTCGTCAACTCGAAAAATGCTGCAAGGGCCGTAGAGCGCGAGAACGATTACGATCCTGCCAACTATGCCATTTACAAGGTAATTCAGCGCCAATTCTCAAAATCGCGATCCTCTACCGACGACTTGTCCAAAATTGCATCTACCGTTTGCTTTCTGGCCATAGGTATTCACAAGGTCCATGTGATACCTTTAGTAAAGACTACCAGCCGTGTTTCATCGCCTTCGCTATCAGCAAGCAATGTCCCAACATCGTATGGTATTCTTAATATGACGGCTCTTCGAGTGAGCCATTCAGACGACCATTTTGAGCTCACCTTCCGACAACCTCTTAAACGACCGAAGACACTATACTTGGCTTCCCTGGCTTCTCATGATATTGCTCTTCGTCTTCACCATGTTGAAAACGTCCTTCGTCCGGAGGGTGTTTCTCGGATGTTCAAATTCAGCGTTCCACAAGAGATTGACGATCATCTTCCTCCTACAGTGAACTCGGACACGGAAGATCATTGCTGCTTTGAACGTACCCTCACCGCATACTGCATTGCTTACGATGTTAACCCATCAAACATCTGCTATACCATTGACTACTCGTGCGAAGATGCGCCTCGCTTCCAACTACTGCCATTAGCAGATTCACGTCGACAGAATTATTCTGCAGCCGAGTTGTTAGCTGTCATGCGGGCTCTGCGATATAATGAATCGTTCAATTCGCTCTCCTTTGCTGATGTTCAACTTGATGTACTCAATGGACTTCATGACAATTACGGCTCTGAGCATGTCTGTACTAGAACGAAACGAGGAACCCCGATTCGTCTGACCACAGAAGAGCTTACTCAGTCTTGTCTTTTGATCCAGGAAGTTCGTGCACTGGCTGCGACGAACAAAAAGCTCCGAAGAATGGACTTCTCTAGATGTGTTGTCGCAAAACCCCCGGATTACACGGACGACTCGGAGTCCAAAGTCAAGGATATTGGATGTGGTGTGGTTGCAGCCCTTTCTCCACTGTGCAAGCATCAAATTACAAACGTGGACTGGATCGCGTTGAACGGTATCCATCTCAGCGAGACTGATCTTGATTACCTAGTTGGTGCAGCTAGTGACAAAGCCTGTCACTTCCGTGCCATTGAGTTGAGCAGATGTTCGTTGACTGACCGTACACTGAGTCTGATACTTGATTCACTTCGCGCTCAGGACAACACACTGGAAGCCTTGGATATTTCTGGCAACCTTGCAAGACTCGCACCAGCTGTATTCGATGGACAGATTAGTGTGTTTGGATTTATCCGCAAGCTCAACCTATCTTTTGCATCGCGAACCTCAGGAGCCGAACCCTTATTCAATGCCGAGACTCTTCTTACCTGGCGTTTGGAAGAGCTCAGATTGACTGGCACATCTCTAAACGAAAATACAATCCAAGCTCTCGCAACATATCTCAAGCATCCGCAGTCTGATACTCTTCGCGAGTTGTATCTAGACTATGCATACATGTCCGGTAGTGACATTGCAACCATCATGCGTGCCACTAAGCGAGGTTCGATTGAGCCTCGTTCCCTCCATCTTGACATCAGTCACAACAACATCACAAAGGATCATGATCAATTATGCAAAGCGATCTCGGACGGTTCAACGCCTACTCACATTACTCTTCGTGCCATTGAGTATCGTGAAGAGTCTGTATTCCGACATCTGATCAATGCGGTGAAAACGAATGAGAGCATCAGATATCTCGACATTTCAAGGACAACATTACCCAGTGATGCTAACGACGAGACCAGTCGTGCGCTAGAGTCACTCTTCGCGGAAAACTGTACGCTCGAGGAGTTGGACATCTCAGGAGAGGACTCGCGCCTAGAAACTTCACGATTTGGCGTTGGGCTTAACCAGGCATTGAATGGTCTTCGCCACAACACAGGCTTGCATATCCTTCGAGTTCAGTATCAGAGACTCGGTCTGCCCGGTGCTAGTATGCTGGCAGAAGTTCTGAAGGTCAACAGAACGTTACGAGAACTGCACTGCGAGCATAACGATATCCCTCTTTCCGCATTTACTGACATGATCAACGCATTGGGCAAGAATACTACACTGGTCTACATGCCGTACATGGATGAGAGCCGTTTAGCAGCTCTGAAGCAGACGGAGACGCAGGTCAAACAGATACGTGATGAAGTACCTGCTTCCACTTCACCTGTAAAACCTGTAAAATCTGCTATCTCTGCCCCTCTTTCCAAGCCACTGCCCTCATCTGCGTCTTCGTCAGCCTTACGTAAAGGCCTCGCAAGCATGAAAAGGACTGTCAACCGTAACACTACACCAGCACCTCCCTCCTTCCCATTATTGACACCCTCACCACGACATACCGCATCTCCACTCCTATCGTCGCGTCCATTTTCGGCATCAAAGACCAAAGTCAACAACATCGCTAGCTCACCCATGTCCGCGCCATCTGTCTCGCTTACCGATCAAGACATTCAAGCCGCTTTGCGCTTAGTAACGGAGTCTTGGGATCGGCAACAATACCGACTACAACAATATCTCGAAAGGAACTGCTGTATTCTGCATGGCGTACCCACATCTATGGAAATTGAAGAAGAGGCGTTTGAACGTGCAACCAGCGTTGGTACCTTGTCTCAGCTGATCGAGAAAGTGAAGCTGGATTCCACACCGACCGCAGAAAAAGAGCTAGACTTTGGTGATGGATACGACCTATCCGAGGTCAGCGTCGTCGGAAGCGAGGATGGTATGCAACCCCAAGCAGGACTGAGACTCTCTCTTCCACCACGATTGCAACTACGACATGATGTCGAAGAAGACGAACAACCATCTGTCAGCTTTAAGCAATTCCTGCTCGGTCACCATGATATTAGTAGTCCTGAGGACACAGTTGATGGTGTGAGTTCCTCGGGTGCTGCTACCGAAGGCGAAGACAGTGAATTGCCCAGCCCAGTGCTCGAGATGGGAAAGCCCGTCCTCAAAGGATTGGCTGGTCTAGGCATCAACCAAGGAGACCTCAAAACACCTACGCAAAAGAGTTTCTTTGACTGATTGCTAGTCACACTTTTCTTCATTCTTTGTCTGCTTTTTTTTCCCTTCATTCTCTTGTATTGTTCATTTGTTGAGGAGTTTCTTGTTTTGCTGGGAGT
Source organism: Aureobasidium sp. EXF-12298 (assembly GCA_024195555.1). Classification (NCBI taxonomy): domain Eukaryota; kingdom Fungi; phylum Ascomycota; class Dothideomycetes; order Dothideales; family Saccotheciaceae; genus Aureobasidium; species Aureobasidium sp. EXF-12298. Next base: position 74,612 of record SWBJ01000206.1, on the reverse strand, counting down.
GAAATGATGTGTTGAGGTTTTTCTTATTTGTATACCCCCCGATGGAGACAGGACAATGGCTGGAATGGCAAATAGGAAAGGAGCATTGTTGAAAGGAAGTTGGTGCATACTCCAGGAGAGAGGTTGATCAGCTGCATCATATTTTTGCTGTGTGTATAATGTCAAATGAAGAATGCAGATGAATTGAATATCAAATATTTCTCGAATGACAAAGTCTCTCACTCAAACTGTCAGAGCTAGGCTGTGCGGTCTGCACTCTGCACTTTTTCAACAACAGAATCCTTGGATGAGTGCTGCTCGCCACGGGCAACCGACCCCTTTCCAAGCACAAGCGCCTTTTACGATCCCACGGTTTGCTGAACATCCTCTGTGGAGCAAATCTTTCACACTTCCCTTATGAAAGTGCAGGAGGCTTGTTTGCTTCATATCCAATCTTGCTCCGCATAACCTCTTCCACCTATATGCACCTCCATACCAAGTCCTCTTAGCATAAGTCTCAACGCCAAGCTGCACGAACCGCCAAAAACCTGCGCACCAGCAATCCTTCTTTCTTTTTCTTTTACAAAAACTGGAAATGATTGGACCTGGGGTATCTATCTTTCGCTCGGTCAACGCATTTCCTCGATGCGACGCATCTCATCATTTATTTGTGTGGATATAAACCATTCAAGCTCGAATTAACATAATCTGGCGCTCTGGCCGAGTGGTTAAGGCGTTTGACTCGAATGATTGCTGTAGTAGCGTTCAACTCAACCGATATCAAATCCTTTCGGGGGCGTGTGTTCGAATCACATGGGCGTCGATATCTTTTTTACTCTATCTCGAGCTTAACATTGTAGAGGTGTTGTTCTTTTGGTCTTGGAGGTGGTGGTGGTGGTGGTGGTGGATTTCAGGAAACGGAAATTCGAGGAGATATGCGAAGCTTTTCGTGAAAAAGTCTTGACGGCTTTTGTGCGCACCACAAACGAGGATTAAGTCGTGATTACGCATCACCGTTGCTTGTCCACTGTCTCCTTGTTTTATAGAATGTATAGAAGTAATATTTATAGAGGCATGATTCGTGAACTATGTGCTAATGGCCAGAAATTTTGTGCCACAATAGAAGTAACAAAGATATATATACTAATTGTACTACTATTTGTCTATTATGTTCTAAGACCTAACATGTCCCGATAAAGAAAGCTATTATTATTTGAGGATATGCAGGCATGGTCGTAGGTTGGGTAGTATGGAGAAATCACAATTAGGAAGGCATTATAGCAGTTATATTATCAGCTCTCGGATAACAATCTGTTAAGGGGTGATAGAAGCAAAGTCTAAAAAAAGAATCCGGATAAGAGTCTAACAGAAAAGAAGTATAAAAACGGAGTCCAAAAAACAGGTAAGCAGTCCAAAAAAAATAAAAAAAATTGGAAGATTGCGACAGACGAAGGCCTCAGTCGTGGCTAGGCCGTGTTTGTATCGAGCTAAGCAACTGTTGCAAAGGTGTCGTCGTCAGCAGCGTTACTTTCGAAGGATGACAAGCCATGTACGTGAGAGATGGTACCAGTCGAATTCGAGCGAAACTTGTTAGGGCGAAGCCTCTGTTCTGAGAGCGTCGAAGTGTCTAGCAGACCTCGTCGTAATTGGGGAGGTACACCAGATTGTGACTGGCAGTGCCACAGCCGTTGGTTCGGAAGTCCTTCTCATCTCCTATGGCGCCACAATCGCTACACTGGTTGAGACAACCTGGGATCTTTGTTCTATGACCTGATCTTTGTGTTTTGTTACCTGATTTCCTTGTTCTGTGACTCGGTTTTTGTGTTTCGTCGCCTTTGTACACAAACTCCTCACAACTCGTGCAAATGGAAAGCAGAGGACGGCTCTTCGTCCTCCTTGGGAAAGTCTGCTTTGCAACAAGTCCAGAAATATATGCAAGGTTCTTCGTTTGTCATACGCTTACACCTGGAACACTTTCCACGTCGTGTCGTAAAGCCTTCCAGATTGTCTTCGAGTTCTTTGAGTTCTTCGACTGTTAATTCCAATTGACCAGAAGTAATCATCGCGGTTAGGTCCCGTAGGTCAACAACTGTTTCACCAAAATGGGCGGATGCAGAGGCGGCAGCCGTCACACCAGCACTTATGGCCGCAGCTGCGATAGCCATGTGTAGCAGAGTCCCGGCCGCGACGGCGCTGCCAGGATTTGGAGCGATGATAGTGATAGCTGTTGCCAAACCTGCTGCCGTAAATGACCCGACAGCAGCAAGACCAACGACTACTTTTTTGAGTATGGACTTTGTTCTCTCGGTAACATCTCGGGAGCCATGAGTGAGGACTTGGTACCCGATATGTCTGGTCTTCTCGCGATGGATCTGACGGATTGTTTTATGGCATCGCCCAAACGCACGAGGATCGCCTTCCTGCAAACAATCCAAGCATTTGCCATGAGTGTTGGTCCACTAGATTGAATAAGCAAATGGGGACACAATGAATCTTTTGACGTTGATGCATTTTACCTTGATTGGATGTATCGCGCGAAACCAACCGAGCGCCTCGGACTTGGAAGATTGCTGAAGCTCGAGGATCTCGCGGGCCCGAGAATTTGGGACAGTCTTACCTTCGATTGTCAGATCGCAGTCACCTGGGTTCTTTCCGTTCAGAGAAAGCCCAATGTTCTTTAGGCATAGCCTCTCTGACACTTCTGCGCTTCCTGTGACCTGCTGGACAACACTTTGCACGGCGAAACCCTCAGTCGCTGCACCGCGTAGCATCACAACCACATGTAGCCAGCCAATTGACCGATTTGCCGATGAACCATGAACCTCGGGATTTACAAGGTCGTTGACATAACGAGCTTGATCCTCGAGCTCTTCCGTGACCTTTGGGTCGTTGATGAACCAGTAAACCCCGTTGAAGTGGGATAGTTTCTGGACTTTGAAAGCACTGAGTATGTTCGCTCTGTGCTTGGAACTAGAGAATGCGCTTGGGTCGTCGGAAGCTCGTGAGTCTCCAAATCCAGGCGTGTCCACTAGCAAGACCAAAAAGGCGGGACCTGCTGGATAAAACGTCGTTTCGCTTGTCAGAGATCCTCCACTGGCTACGAGTTCTTTCGGATCGACAGCACCGCCCATGGATCGAACGAACGTGCTTTTCCCGGTGCCCGTATTCCCACGCAACGATAAACTCGCTGGTTCTGCTGTTCGTCGGTCATCTTTGAAGTCGCTGATTGTTGGGCTCTCTGAAGAAGAGATCTTCGTGACAGGACGAAGAACATTTTAGCTGGATACTGCTTTATAGGTGGTCCTCAGAAATCGCGCGGATAGAATGGCACCACTTCTTGGCATGGCAATTCCAAAGAGTTGTTATCAAGTTTGCCTTGTTTTCACAGATGCAGCCGACAGCGAATCAGCTCATAGTGTGGCAGAAAGTACATCCAGCCCGACAAGACTGGCGTCCACACGGGCGGATAGCGAGGCTTTGTTCAGACTCGATAGGGGCTTCACTTAGCCCAAACAGTGACTTTCTCAGAAATCACGCGCAGAGAACAGCGTCTGGTCAAGGCTGGGCTTGGGAAGGGCCAATAGCTCTTATCGAACTTGAACATCGCGAGATGGCTGCATACTGGTCGCTGTGGCTTACACCGAACGCCTGCTTTTGTTCGAGCATCTCCCTGTCGATAGAACCCAACATCGTCATAATCTCACTTGCAGCAGACTCGCAGCAGCTGAGATTCGAGGTATACACATGTATATGTGGCGGTCCGGAGTCGCCGTGAATGCTGCATCCTGCATGCGCTGATACCTGAGGACCTCGTTCTCATTGTGTCGTCAACTACAACAAGACTTGGTCGATCAGTGCTAACAGCCCGGAGAATAATTTGTATAGACGTCTCGCGCTCCTATCACGCGAGAGGGTTGAAGCAGTCCGACCTATCTCCTTCCTTTCAACTCAGCGAGGAACTCGTTCAACGCTTGCCAATCCTCCTCTTCGCAACCTGGTTCCTCCACCTGGAATTTGATGATTTCATTCCCATCCTCTCTCCAGTCTGTCCAGTCAAAGTCCTCAGCATCGTAACTTGCGAAGTCATCCCATACGCCCTCACTAAACGCACCATAACGCTCTATTCTGACAGCGCTGCACAGCGCATCCGCATGCTCGTAAGCCTTGCTATCCCAATGACTATGGTTAACGGCGAAATGCCTCAACTTGGGCAAACCCTCTGCAAAACGTTTGAACAGATGATGCCATCGTGTGGGATCTTTCCAGACTTGCGACTTGAGTGTACGACCTCGCCATTTAGGTTGGTAGCCAGGCGGATCGGATGAATGGTCTTTTCCGTACACGATTGTACGGCTAGGTATATCGACGTGGGTTTCTGCGATGGAGACTGCCACGCCTATCATGGCATCATCCAAGATCAACTCTTCCAGGGTGTTTGCATGCGACAATATCCACTCCACCTGTTTCTCGCTGGTGAAGCTATAGTCTCCCAATATCAAGGTTCGCAAAGCAGGGAAATGGGGTAAGTTGCCAGCGGGATAAAAGCCCCAGTATGCCTCTTCGTTCCCGTAGATCCTCAGGTACTCGAGCTGTGCGGCAATAGGTCCTAGCCAATACTCTTGCAGTTCGAACCCGAAGAAATCATGGACTTCGGGCTGGTGGAGTGTGTTTTCTGGCGCAGCGTCCCAATCTTCAACTGTGATGCATAAACCCAGCTGGGTTATCCTTCTCATCACAACCTCGAAGTTGTTCTTGAAAGCTATTTCCTCAGTGGTAGATGCTTTCCCCATCAAAACCTTGGGCGTAATATTCTGCAAGCTCTTGATACTGAGATTGAACAACTTCTCTGCATCCGCTAGTCCAGCAAAGAATGTCGACAACACAATAACTCGAAAGTCTATGTCCTCTGGTCCTGGATTATCCATACTTTCGGAACCGCATTTCGTCATAAAAATCAATTCTGCATGTGTGAGATTCTTGAGCCTTGCTGCTTTCAACATGGCGTCCACGAAGAAAGGGTGTGGCTGCTTATAATCATCGCTCTTGTCGCGGTCCCGGGAGTAAATCATGCCTCGGCGATTTGGTTGTTTTCTTGTTTGAAACACCACTTTCCTCACATGCAAATTCACTCTCTCCTCTTCCAGAACCTTCATATATCTCTCCGCAGAAGTTTCTGTAGGTAATACACGAACGACCGAGAAAAGCAACGGCGTACTAAGCTGTTCAAAAGTCTTTGAAACCAATCGTAGAGAGCGCAGACTTGCAATATCAGGGGCTGGCGATATTGCTAGAGCGATATTTGAATAACTCAGACCAGCATAGGTAGGGCCATCTGGAACGTGTTGGCCGGCATAGCTGCTCGACACGCGGCGTTTGGGGTCTGGTGGTAGTGGAGTGGCGGTGTAGTCTACGATCCGGGAGAGGAGTTCTGGTGGTAGGTTGCAGAGTGTGAACATTTTGTGTCCAGTCTGGGTGTGAGATTTGGTAACAAAGTTGTGATAAGTATGTGTGAGTGGGATGGTAGTGTTATAGACGTCGAGTGGTCGTGACTCGTAGTGACAACGCACGGACAAAGTGGCTTGAGGATAGTGAAATGAGGACTACCATTTTAGGTTTCTAGGCAATTGAAATAGTGGAATATCTCGCTTGTACCATGCTTGTTTCCCAGTAATCAGGCAGTACTCTGTTGAAAGTGGTGGTCGTTGCCTAGATTCGTTCTGAAAGAGGGTCTGAGAAGCTATACAAGGTTGCACCTTCTGTCTGCTCGATTACAGTCTTTATTATCAATCTATATTATGTGTTGGAGATTAACAGTCAGGCGGGAGAATCACATTTCTACTGATTGCAGTTTCGGTAGAATATGCTATCTCCTGTTGGAGGACATGGCTTTTTTGGAATGATATGTTCTGATTTCTATACTTTTGCACTTCTCGAAAAGAGAGCGAGCGATGTGGTCTCTGTATCTTTGACGACATGTGATTGTTTCCTACCACCGTTTCTTTACTACCATTCATCATTTCCACCATACTCGTCATCGCCAATGCCAAAGTCTCCAGTCACATCCCCAGTAGCAGCTTCAAAGTCTTCGTCTTCTTCATAGTGCGGCGAAGTGGGCTGGGCATCTGCACCAGGCCAGTAGTCATCTTCGTCTTCTTCGTCTTCCTCCTCTTCTTCTGCTTCTTCTGGTGCAGCTCCTTCTCCTTCTGTTGCAGGTTGTGTTGGTTCGTGATGCGGTGAAATTTGTGTAGCTGCTGGTGTAGGGAGAGCAGTTTGTGAGGGCCCGGCTTGTGGCGATTGTGCAGCAGTGGATGGAGAAGCGGCGCGCACGCTCTCTGGTGCTGGAGTCGAGGCTTCCGATGTAGCTCTTGATTCGCCATGACTGCGGTCGCCATAAATTTTGCCCAGAGCAGCGTAGTTGACTCGTTGTGAGAAACCCTTGGGTGCTCTCTTTTCCAGCATACGCAAAGAAGCATCGGCAGGTGACTCAACCGGTGTTCCCGCGTCGGTGAGGACAGTGCCATCGCCCATACGACCTCTCTTTTTGCGTTTGTTGGTCTTCTTGTCTTTGCCTTCTGCTTCCTCAAGTGCCTTTTTCAATTGCTTGGCTTGTTGAGCACGGAGCCAGTCTTCGTTGTGTGCAACCCAGATCATTTCCTTCACCTTGACTTGCTCCTCGCTCAACAACGCATTTGCCACCTCGGGGTCATCAGCAAACTCATCTTCACCGATGATCTCTGAGTCTGACACCAGACTATGAGTACGTCCCATGGCTTCTAGCCTCAAAGCATTCTGTTGGACAATTGCGGCACGTTGTTGTTCGGCGAGAGCCTTTGCACGTTCTTCGATCTTCTCTTTTTCGGCTTGTTCTTTTGACGATATACATTCACGTTCGAGGAGAATATTCTGGATTTCTCCTTCGAGTTCTTCTTCTGCCATAAAGTCGGCATCGGTAAGGGGCGGTGGAGCGATTGTTTCCTTCTTCTTGCGACCACTTTTGACCTTGATAATTTCGGTGGGTTCAGGTGTAGAGGATGCGTGCTCATTGGCTTGAGTATCGGAAACGACACTGGCGCTTCGGCGAAGAGCAGGGTCAAGAGGGATTTCAGGGATTGCGAAACCGTCTGCATCACGACGGGGCTGTTGTTGTTGTTGAGCTGCTGCTTGAACGATAGCGTTGCTGCGTGCGCTTGACACCTTTTGCCGTTTGGCCGATTGTGCTGCTTCTGCTTGAGAATGTGATTCAGCGTCAGGGGCGACGGAAGATTGGCGTGATGACTCCTTGCTCATTTCATAAGCCTTGCGCTTGAGCAGTTTTCTCAACTGCTTTTGTTTTCGGAGCTCGGCTTCCATGAGAGATGGTGGATCTGCTTGTTCTCTGATTCTCACACCTTTCTCGCGAAATTCGTCAATCTTGAGATGAGCAGCACGAGTGCGCTTGAACTCTTCGAGACGTTTTGAGATTGTGAGATCAGCAACTTTGACGACAAAGACAACTTCTCGGACGGTGCGACGGAAGTTGTTCATGCGAGCAGCGAGGATGAGACAGGCACCACAGAGACCAGCTGGGTGTCTTCCGGTCACGATCCAATCTCTCTTCATGCGGCGGATGATCTTGACGGCATCCTCGGCGACTTGGCGAGTCTTTTCACCAAATTCAAGTTTGCTCGCGTACTTGAGGATCAATGGTTCAATCTCGATCATCTTGGTAGTTTCCTTGAAGTCCACGAAGAGGTTAGCCAGTAGACCCTTGTAGGTATCTCCCAAGCTGAAAACATTGACTGAAATGACTTCAGCAATATCCATGAGCAAGATAGTGTTCTCGGCCTTGTTGCGGCAAGCGATGTACAAGCAAGCACCAGCGACTTCATCAGCGCGACGACCTTGGGTAAAGTTGCTGTTGGAAGCAAGTTTCCAGATACCCATAGCTTTATCCGAGACATCAGGAGGGATAGGTAGTCGTGCAGTAAACAGGCGCAGGGATTCACGACCATTGTTCTCGCTGTCCTCTCTGCTCTGCATCGAAGCACCCAGTCTACGAGCAGCAGCGGCACCCAATGTCTTTGCATGACGCGAGTTTTCGTTGACAATACCACCTTCGACTGTGGCAGCACCAGTGGATGATTCTCCAAAAGTGACTTCAGCGACGATGTTCTGCTCACTGACTTGAGTACCGCAGTTCAAACAAATCTTGGCACCGTCGATGACTTCGAAACTGGGATTGTCGCAACCACATTCTGATCTCTTTGCTGGACGAGGAAGAGGTTTGAAAGAGGCAGGAGTCTTGGCTCCGAGACCAGATAGACGCTGAGGTCGACGAGGGGGAGCAATGCCAGGCATGGTGAAGCAGAAAATTGGATTGGACTATGATCGAAAGCCGAAGCGAGTATTGACAGAATTGAAATGCTTTGCAAAGATGCAGAATCCGTTTACTCCAGAGACTAGCAGTGATTTGAAAGCAATTGGTCGTATCAGGCCTTTGTGAGTAGTGAAGGCTATGCCATACAGGAGGATATGCGCCCGAGGCAAACAGGGCCGAAATTCAGTCCTTGGCGACCACGGCGTAATACCAGCAAGTCGCGAGCGCAGCGGGCCAAAAGGGTGGTAGAAAGTCCAGATATATTCCTGGTACTCACGTGCGATGCAAGGCTTCGTTCTGGCAGGGCGATGCGATGGCAGTCGATGGGTGGAAGAGAGTGCAGGTGCAGAGTCGCGGTGCGCTGTGTCAGAATTTTGCAGACGAGCTCCGTTCACTTTCACGGTTCCATGGCGCGGTGGGAAAGCGCGCGACTTCGCCAGCGCACGGGCGTTTCTTGGCGTCCAACAAACTTCTGCGCTTGTGTTCGACTCTTGGAGTGGGCGACCACATTTGTGACTGCCTGCGACTTCGTCTCATTAACCCTGCTTATCCATCGTTGATCTTTAGCATATGTCTGCTCTTTTTTCCAAGCATCAGCATACTTGTGAATCACTTCTCTGAGCGCAGATTCAATCTCTCCTCTGCTGAGTGCAATTTATGTCCGACTAAGGACTTATGCAAGCGTACGGTCGTTGCTTTGCTGCTGCGAGCAAATTACGCGTCGTCGCTCTCGTAAAACCCATACCATCGACTGTCCTTCTTCTACTCACTCCTCGACTCCTGACGACTGCTGGATGAAATGCCACAGCCATGGCCTTGCTGATGTCGAGGACCACTGGCGCATTCGCCTCTGTCAGGCTGACCATGCCCTTCTCTGTGACCTCACGCGTCTTCTACCCATACCAGAAACGGGGAGTCAGAATTCACCGTCAGCTCGTTGCACCTCCAAAACAGCCTGTCAACACCTTCACCAGGGCTGGTACGTTTGTCAAAGAATCTTCTTCTTGGCTTGGTTTGGTCCCGTCTACACCTACAAAACTAAGACTTCCTATCTTCCCGAACTCTCTGTTTCCGTTTAATGCGCGGGACTTTTCGACTTGCCATGTGAACTTCTACAGGAAAGCGGAATATGAGATAGTACGGTTAAATCCAGTTGCTCACCGAGCCTATCTGGACAGAGTCGCATTAGCGCGACTGAATCGGTCTGCTAGCGACCCAGAAGCGCGTCGAAGATGGGCAGAAAAAAGCAGGAAACATCACGAGGGACGCCTTGCTTCTGATGATACTTATCGCATGACTCGATTGCTCAGATCATGGTTGCACCACTACGGCTGGATTAGGGACACCCTACCCTGGAAATCTCATCAACCACTTCTCTTCGATAAGAAAGTCGAACACTATTGCGACGGTTGTCGTCTCGTCAGATTACACATCAACGAGAGATTGGAGTGCAGTGATGCCCCAAGGCTACGAGGATGTTGAGTCTCTTGAGGGCTTGATAGCACGCAAGCAACAGCTCGACGGCGTAGTCGCTCAGAGTGATGTCTCAAGAGACGATGCCAGTTTACGCAACGCACGCATACTCCATTGGTGTCACCATGATTGGGTACGCAGACTGCTTTGGCCGACACATCAGCCGCGTTTTTTCTTCTCAAAAGAAGACTGGACCCGAGCAATGCCAGAAGGTTACCAGGATATCAAGACAATTCATGGGTTCATAGCCTGCAAAAAACAACTTGTGGGTCTTGATGAGGTCGAAGACATCTCTGGAAGCGAGTCGGTCATCAAAGCGACAAGAATGAAGAATTGGTGCCGACGGCTCGAGTGGTTCCGTCACTTACCTTGGAAGCTCCATCACCCATTCCTGACTGAGGAGAGAGTAGAGGATCACTGCGCACGTTGCAAACACAACAGGCATAGAGGTTTGAAACTCTGGTGGCGGTCCGCGGGTGAGACGATATGCAATTCATGCTACACAAATGGCGAATGGAAGGACATAATGCCACAAGGCTATGAAGATTTGAGAACTTTGAAGGATATACGTGCTCGGAAGGAAGAACTTGAGAAGCAAGGATCCAAGTGGTAACAACGACAATGCTCATTGTTATTCAGAGTCGACGTTTTGTCTAGGCGGCAACGGCAGAGACAACAACACAAGATGCATCGTGTCAAGTAATAGCACATGTCATTTACAACGATTCCTTCGTCACGTCAATTTCCTAGTCTCGTCAGCGACATGGGTCGATCATATGCATTTTCGACGCTTCGCCCATTGCTTGAAACCAACTTCCAGGGTTTGTTCATACGCTGCAAGGAACTTCGTCCCCACTCGGCCTACACCTTGGTTCTCAGCTCCTACACTAATGAGCATGTCTTTCGGGATAGCTCTTGCGACCCGGGAGGCAAGGAATCATCATTTTGCTGATCATGTCAAGTTGTGAGGCAGGAGTTCAACTGCGTCCTGCTTTTGACAGGGTGCTCCTCTCACCAACAACGATTCGCAAACACACAGGAGCAATCTCCCGACATATCGAGCACCTCAATCTTCATTGTTGGAGGAATAAGCCACTAACTTTGATGGTCTCTGTAAGCCGTAGCAAGGAAGTAAGGTGAATGTGAACGCTCAATCATTGTGGAAACTGCCTTGGTTGAGTCGAATTCTGCTCACACGCTCAGGAGCTTTCGGTCAAAGATGCACTTGTGTGTCTTCAAATCTTTCCTTTCGCTATCTTGTTTATCACCACCAACACAATCAGAGCCAAACAATAACAGAGTAAACAAACACAGCTGCTGATAGAAAAACAACACAAGCAGAAGGTACAAAGCAAAGCAACCAATTACACACCAACCCTCACACCCGTGATTGCCCTCTCCACAACACCTGGCCCAAGCTCCCTCCTGGGCTCCGTCTCCCGCAGTTGCCAAATCGAGCAGCGCACCAAACGTCTTCATAGCTTCCCCCGGATTTATCCCAGCTCAGCCAGCCAGCCGCTCCTCCGCCTTGCTTTGCCAACCCTGTTTGTGTCTCTTTCCCTCAACGTCTGCTGTTTCTCCTTTTTTCCTTCTTCTACCACACAATATACGCAAACAAAAAACACAATGGTCGGAACACGCAAACGCAGAGCTGAGGGGTCTGAAGAGGAGGAGCTTCAATCGCTTCCTGAGGACAGCGAGGAGGAAGAAGAGTAAGTCGTGCTTTTCAGCTCTTGTTTTGACGTCATTGCGGTTTGCTCGTCGCGTTCACGCAACACTCAACGCGTGCAACGAGCAACCGCAGTGCCGCAATTGCAAATGACAAGAGGTTGAGGATGGATTGCTAATCAGAAGTTGGAAATAGGTATGATTCTTCCGAGGTAGAGGGCGAGGGCGAGGGCGATGAAGACGATGATGAAGAGGAGATTGCTGCTAAGCCTGGTAAGTATCGAGATACGCATCAACCCTCATCAATCCATCCCTACGCAAACCCCCCTCAAAACTCCAATGAAACTTACCCTCCCAACCTCCTAGCCCCCTCAGCCGCCAAGAAGCGCAAGACCACCAAAGACGCCGCTCCCGCCGAAGCCGAAGACGACGAAGATGACGAAGAAGGCCCCGGCGAAGAAGACGACGAAGAGGTCGATCCCGCTGACCTCGACGACGAAGAAGAAGCCGCCGACCCCGACGACGAAGACGCAAACGAAGATGCAGACGATACCGCCGACAAAAGCGGTCCCGCCGCTGCAGCCAAAAAGGCAAAGGAGAGAACTGTTCCTGGCGGCAAGGATAAGGCCGAGGTTGGGGATATTAAGAATGCTGAGGAGAAGGACGGGGGTTTGTGATTGGTGTTTTGAAGATGATGATCAGAGGCTGGGTAAAGGTAGGGAAGGAATGGGTCGGGATCTAGGGGTGAGGATGAGGATGGGGATTTGTATGAGAATTTCATGATTGAGAAATGGGAAGAAAGATGATTCATTGTTTACAAGTCTTACTTCCTTTTTCCTTGCAAAGAATCACAAGATGTACGAGATTCCACTCTGAGTTCAATGCATGTCTGTTTCAGAGTTCAGCCCTTTTTGCAATCACAACGTAACTTGTGTTCGCTCCTCATCATAGAACTGGCAATAAATGAGCTCATGATGCATTCATAGGTGGCCCTTCTAGACATCTAACAGTGCAGAAGAAACCCCATATCAACAAGAAGTCCAAAGTAACACCGTAGACGTTGTCTTGCTGTCAATCACACAAGAGTTACAGACGCTTAAACTGTTGGAAAAGGAAACGAAGCCTCTTGGTGGTTAAAGCAATATCATATTTTGTTCCTCGGGGGTATCTAACAACGTTTCTGTACTTTTTCATATTCGCTTCCCCTCGAACAAGACTCTATCAGTAGCAATCCTGGCCGAAGTGTCTCTTGAGCCTCTGGTAATGTTGAGCGTACTAAGCCATGCGCACAGCAAGATCAGCTGAGGGTCCTGGGTCTGGTTCTTCGTCCAAAGTGTCTTTCGCTTTCGACCTCGCGTCTGCTTTCTCGACTTCGAAAAGAGCTGCGTTAGCTTGAGCTTCCTAAGCGGTTGCTACAGCTTGACCGGCTTCTGTCGCTGCTTCAGGTTCCTCGGCTTCTTCATCTTCGTCCTCCATATCCACGTCTTCTGCGTCTTCTGCATCGTCTGCTTCTGCCTCTTCCACGTCACCTTCGGGTTCACCTTCCTCACCTTCTTCGTCTTCGACTTCTTCCTCATCGCCCTCTTCATCATAGTCCTCGGCTTCTTCGGCTCCGCCAGCGCCATCTTCATGTTCTTCTTCAGTATCGATCACCATCTCGCTATCCTTGACACTCGAGAAGCGAGAGTTGAGATTCGGGAACAGTGGAGGCTTGACAGAAGGACGAGAAATAGGGGTCGGACCCAGACTGACGACATTCTCGTCAATGTCGCTAAGTTCACTGTCGCTCTCATCATCGGCAGAATCGTGGATGCTACCTGCGACGCTACCTTCTGCCGTAGCAGTACCTTGCGAATCAGCCAGCTTCGAAGAAGGGCGTCGTGTTTCTATCACCACCGAAACTTCTTGACGGGTTCGAGGAGGATCATTGCCTGCAGATGTAGCAGCGCCGGCACCAAGCTTGGCGGCGATACAAGCGTCAGCACACAAACGGACTTCTCGTCTGCCCACACCAATCTTGCGGCGTGATGCGGGTGCTTGATCCCCTGTTGGTGGTGTCGCGGTACCGTCAGGGACTGAGTTGGCAAGTGGAAGACCAGGCATCTTAGCAGAAGCATCGGGCGCGCCATCTAGATTCATGAGGTGTGATAGATTCATCATGGGGTTTCGTTCGACAGAAGGAGTAGCAGCTTGCTCCTTGGCAAGCGCCTCTTGTTTCATGGCTTCGTCCTTGGCTTCTTCCAAAGTCCATAGTCTGCGTCCCACAGTATCGTAGAGGTAAGCGTAGGCGTCCCCGATCAGATCATCAATGGTTGCTGCTTTCATTAAACCACCATTGGTCTTCTTCAGTTCGATGACTTCTTGCATAGTCTCTAACACAGGATGATTGGCGTTTGCAGGTTCTTGACACCATTTCTCCAGATAATCCTTGCGTCTGAGGAAGTCGTCATGGTTGATGCCGCTGAAGATTGCAGTTTCCTGAGCAACAGGTATTTGACCATGACGGCGAAGCACGTTGAGGTAGGCGGTACAGAGGGATTGCCAGAGATTGCCATGCTCGAAGAACTCTCCTGTCTTCTTTCGGACTCTTCGCGCGAGAGCATCAAGCAATGAACGATCTTCAAGGAACTCGAGGATCTTGATGAACAAGTCCGCATATCTCGTAGTATAAACGAAATGACGGCCAGGACGCTCGTTCTCTGGCTTCCACACATTCATCATCATGGTCTTTGTAAACATTTGCTGCATAAACTCATGTTTCGCTGCCAAGCAGTATGATTCTTGAGTGCCATCACGATAGAGTATAGCCGCCGTCCTGTATATCATGCGATGGTGCCAATGGACCTTGTCCGCTGCGCGAAGACTACGGAGAACCTTCAGGATGTAAGACTCCCACGAGCCAAAGTCAGAAACCGGATCTGCCTTTGCAGCATATGGTGTGGCGGTGAGGATACTACATCCTTCAGCGGCATCGACAAAGCGTCGAGTAACCATCTTGTGCACAACAGAGACAAGCTTGTAATGAGGTTCGAGAATCGGCTCACGTTTGGAGTCCTTCTTTCGTGGTAGTAAGTTGATGGACTCGCAAAACTCGTTGATGATGGCATCGATGCTTGGTCGATCGGACTCTTTCGGGGCGTTGCAGTACATCTTCCAGAGACACTTACCAAGATAAAAGTGCAGCTTCCACTTGTTAGGTGTAATGCGTATAGCACGACGGAAAAGCTCTCTGGCGACCTTGAACGCAGCAAAAGGCGTCAAAGCTTTGAAAGGAGGAACTTTCGTGATAGTCGCCCGACTGAGGAATCTCTCAATGTCATCGACCGCGAAAGCCTTCATGCCAAACGGTTCTCTGGATGAAGAGTAGATTCTCATAGCGAAATCAGCATACAACTCGGCAAACTTTGCTTGAGTTTCTGCACTTGGTTCTGCGGAGCGCATTGCCAACGCAACTGCCATGGTGTAGCAGTGTATTGCAGCTCTTTGCCATTGCATCAGCTCAGTCATGTCGCCGTTGAGCTTCTCAGCAGTCCATGAAACAGCTTCTTCAATCTTAGAGTCATATGCCTGAGCCAAACGGAACCACAATTCCCAATCGTCCATACTGAACTCGAGAGCTTGCATGAAGAATGCCACTGCAATGTTGAGATCCTCGGTCGCAGTAGGCCCAATGCGTTTCTGTGATCTGAATTTGCTCAGTGAGATGTATCCCATCAAGAAGTACCAGCCTTTGGCCGCTAGAATGGCATGCTCAGCTGGAACTGGTGTAAGAGCAAGTTCACCCTCTCCTCTCAAGCACTTATACAGATCAACGGGATTGATGTGCGATTTGAGGAAGGATCTGTACACATCACGATTGCGGAGGATTGCATCCGATGGTTTCTTGCGCCCAATGATGCCATGAACCTTCTCGATTGTGTCTTTGAGGGGATGCTTCGGCAGGTCGGTCATCTTGATTCTCGACGCCAGATTGAGCAACAGATCAACAGCTTGCATGCCCGATGTCTTGTCAACGAAAGCATCATGAACGCAGTTGTGCTCCCTAAGCGCATAACTCGGGTTGAGGAAACATTTCAGGCCAAACATGTCGTACAGAATCTGAGCGAACTCGAGGTCATAGTCATCGTTCTGCTCTTCTGACTCGTTTCGAAAGCGAAGGACTTCCGACTTTGCAAGCTTGAGGAAAATACGTTCTGATCCACCGCATATGCTTCGAGCTCCTAACACTTGATGCACAGCTCTCAAGAATTCAAACAGAGAATCATTGGGTTTCTCGGCTTTGTCAATGTTTTGTGCTAAGCTTTCGCGGTAAAGCTTGTACATCAGGGTCCATGATTGCAGTTGCAACTCCTGAAGAACCTTCTTGACAGCAATGAACGACTTGAGTGGAGCGCCATTGCTAGAAGAAGGTGTCTGCTTAGCGCCCACTTGAATTTCATCCTGTAGCATAGTCGAAGCATGCAGTACTTTTTGCAGGTCAATCAAGCAGCCGGTGGCATTTTGGAGGCGCTCATCATCCATGCAATCCAGAGCATCGGCATGAGAAATGATGGAGGCGCTGATCTTGCCGACCAGGTCGTTGATGAGACGCATGTACTTGAGCAATACCGTTTGGCGCTCATTCACAGATTTTTCAGAGTATGAAGTGGACTTGAGGTCTGACAAAAGAAGTCCAATAACACGAAAGTAGCAGCAGACCACCATGGGTTGGTAGTCGATGGATTCATATGCTTCACGAAGTCTCTGCCAAAGTGAAACTTGCATGCCGATGTTGCTGTTCTTCAGGAAGTTTAGCAGTTCCGAAGGAGTTGAGGTAGAGTTGGCAGGATCGTCGCCTTCATCAGGTTCGGGAACGCTGCTGATGTGCAAGTCTTGATGCAAGGTTTCTAAGAGTGGCTCGAGACCTTCAATTACCACGGTGGGATCATTTTGTGTAGGATCAAAGACCTTGGTGAAGAAGTCTTGAGTTGTCAATCTAGAGAGTTCTCTATCAATGGCTTCGATTGACATCTGCGGCATTACAGAGTTGTTGGGTAGATCGATGACTGTCTCGCCAACTGCCTCGAAGATAGATCTGAGTTCGGACCAACAAGCAATAACCTGTTCTTGTGAGATGTTGTCCGAGACACTGATGTGATGAGTGACGGTCCATAGATAGCGTAGATTGATCTCATCTCTCAAACTTGGTTTTTGTAGTAGACTAGTACGCAAATTCATTGCATCGCGTGCAAGATTGCCCCAGCGTTCAGCACGGTCCTCTTGAAGCTGCAGAGTTTCGGTGTCAACGCCACTGTTAGGTTCCTTGACAAGCGAGTACACATCCACATGTAGTTCGAAGAGAGTTTGTATGACCTCGATGAATGAAAGGGTATCGTCCAGCTGCTCAACTTTTGTGTCTGAAAGCAGGACCTTATCCCACTTCAATACAAAGTCGGACAGCGTTTCGAAGACAAACGCATCGGTCGTGACAAGGACTCGTACCAAAAGCGCCTTAGAGTCTTGCGGCCATGTGTGACCGATATAGCTGGATGTGCCAGCAGCCAGCTCAGGGCGCGTGAGGGAGCCATGGTCAGGGCTAAGAAATTGTATGACCCACTCGTAGAGTACATCGTTGATGTGAAGGAAGTTTGAATTTATCCGGGATGTGAAACGATCAAGCTCGGCGCGAAGATCCAGGTCAGGCTTGTCGACAGTCCGAGCCTGGGTGATAGGAGCAGAAGAGAAGCGACCACTCGGCTTGACATGAGCATCAGAGGTTGTGTCAAGGTCGCTGTTAGCATTAAGCAACATCCGTGCGCGTTCGTCCGAGTAGTCACTGAGAAAAGTGTACATGTCCACACAGGCAAGATCCACACCTTGAGGCTTCGCATCACTGTCACCCGCAGCTTCGCGCAAGTCTTTGCGGACGTTAGGAGAGACGGCAAATTTGGGCAATTGTACCTGCCCGAAAAGCTCGTCCAGCGACTCAAAAAGCTGGTTGTCGACGTAATCCAAGTCTGCCAAAGCATCATCTGCTTGAGCAGGATCCACCATGGTGTCGTCTTCGAGCTGGCTCTGATCAACGATCGACTCTCTGGCACGCAGGCGCTTGCTCTTTGACCTTGCACCTTCAGCAGAAATGCCATCAATGAGACCAGCAGCGTCACTTGAGCGTTTGCGAGTGGGCAAAACGGTGACAGAAGGCGCTCGAGGAGTTTCTTCTGTGTTTTCAGAATCCTTGAAAGCAGGCGGAGGAACAGTGGGTTGACCACCATCCATGCCAGGAAATTGAGCGTCAACCAACGAAGACATGGCAGGCGACAGCGCCGATGTTTGACAAGGCGATGGCTGATCAGGCTCAATCAGCTCGACATCCGGAGATTGGCGATCCGAGTTGAAAGAGATACCAAGGCCAGGGAGAGCCGATGTAGTGCCTACCTGTTCAGCGAGATAGTGACGTAGCAGGATGTCGCCCAAATCGTGCCATGACTTGGGTTCACTGAGCACACATCGAAGTGCGTGGTGCGACGAGACAGACGATACAGGATGTTCTGTCTGGTAGTTGTGGATAACAGAGTAATTGGCCAGCTTCTGCTTGAGCATGCTAGACAGCTGACGGCGCTTCATGGTTGACAAGGGGGCTTGCAAGACGGAAAGCTCATCTTGCAGCTTGGCGACGAGTTCTCTTAATTGTTGGCCAGCCAGTGTTTCGGAGATGCCAGGGATGGATAGCACAGAGTCTAGACCTTGAGCATCATCGTCCAGCACAGCTTCGAGACAAAAGCGAGCGATGCGATGGCTGCCGAGCATTTCTCCAACAGCAGCGGAGCGTCTCCACAAGTCCAGGTCCGAGTCATCCTTGTCTATAGCCTCGACAAAGCACTCGAGAGCAGCAGCAGAAGCCTTGAGGATGTGTTTGGTATTGAGCTCAACATGTTGTGTCGAATGTAGCAGTTCGTATTGCAGAGACTCGAGTAGAAATTGACCGTGATTCTTGTAGGCGAGATGGATGATTTGAGGCAGAGTACTAGGTGCGTTCTCTCCACTCGGCACAACGTGGTCTTGGTGGGGTGAATAGTAGTAGTCGTCAGTTTCTGGTTGTGGATCATAAAGTTCTAGGCGTTTGAGTTCCTGTTGCGACTCTGGGTATTTAAAAATGTCTGATTCGAAGAGGGCGCGATATGCTTCAGCAGCCTGGGCGTAGGAAGGAGGGCCATCCGAGTGGAACTTCAGGGCAGTCTGGTATAGCTTGAGAGCTTCTTCAATCTGGATTTCCTTGGTGTCGTCGATTTCGATGTCTTCTTCATCGTCGGATTCGAGGTTGAGAGCTTTGAAGGTGGCCATGGCGAGTGATGGCAGGCCGGAGTGGCCACTTGATGGTCGCGAATGCCTCACGGTCCGGCATGCGATGTTGTGTGCAGAAGGAGAAGGCGCGCAAACACGAGCTTCCACACAGAAATCAAGGTGCTTGTTGCGGAAGGAGCGTCTGCGTCAGGGCCAAATCGGGCTGCGTCTTGCCCGCGGGGACGCCAAGATGGAGATGCTGGCGCGCGTTCATTGAACAACAAGACCAACCACCTGCTTGCAACGTACGACCACACACAAGGAAGGTGCAAGAAGAGGAAGGTGCCATCTCGTTTGCTGTCGTCTTCGTTCTGAACAATTGGCGCATGCTTCAACCAGCACACGCAGGCAAGCGACAATGATCCAAACAGCTGTCCCCGAGTCCGTCACCACCTCCTTCAAGTCCGCACTACTTGACTGACAACATCACACAGAATCTTCGAGGATGACTCGACTTCGGTGGTAGAGATCCGCACAGAAAACTTGCAGGCTCTACGGGAATTGGGCCCGCCGGATCTGGTGCACCTCGTCAAGCAGCCCGTCAAGTCGACCAGCAAGCAGGTACCATGCAATGCGCCCAAGCCCCTCGAACCTCGTCACGACTGACCACGCCCTTGTCATAGGTCGGAGTCTACCACCACGTTACCGGTACCGATGCCTCGTCGTCAGCCAGTCTCGCAGCCTACATCAACACGCTCGTCTACTCTCCACACGACAAGACCAACAAGGTCACCTCCGGTCTTTACTGCTGCTACAATGCCTTTTCCCGTCTCGACATGCGCGTCCAAGTCCAGATCCCTGGTACCGTAGAAAGCTACTGCGTCAACGAGCGTGGTGACAAGCTCGAGGCTTCCGAAGAACACTGGCTGGAAACCTATCTGTGCAGCGTCCTGCGCGCCTACTCGTACGCCGATGACGGCTCGGGTGACACCATCAAGAAGATCGTAGGCGTCCGTCGCTTCAACCCCATCACAAACACCGAGGCCGAGCACAAGTTCCTGGATGCCGCCGAGCGCCTGTTCTTTGCTGGTGAGCCTCAGCTATCCAAAATCCCCTCGACAAGACACTGACTCAATCCACAGGCTGGCAACTCGGCTCCGACCCCGAGATTCAAGTACCCAACCTCGTATCGAACCATCTCGCCACTGGCCTCCTAGACTACATCCGCACTACTGGCCGCTACACCTCAGGAATCAACCTCTTTGAGAAGCTGTGCACCCGCGACCCCGAGATCTCATCTCTCCTCGCCCGTGTCTACATCATGGGAGACGAAGAAGTCAAGGCTGTACAACTGCTACGCGAAGCCATCCACCAGATGCCCATGGACTACCCCTTGCTCGACTGCCAGGCCGAATATTGTTTGTCCAAGGGCAGGAGCGACTTGGCTCTGGAGATTGCGAAGCGAAGCGTCATTTCAGCCCCGAGCGAATTTGCTACCTGGGCGAGACTGGCCGAAGTCTACATCAGCCTCGAGCAGTGGGATATGGCTCTATTGACCCTCAACTCGTGCCCGATGTTCACCTACCAGGATAAAGACTCACCACGCATGCCCGAACCCGCTCGCGTCTCTCTTCCACTTGCGCCAGAAGCCATGTGCGACGAGATCGACGACTCTAACACCATGGGAGAAGAACTCGTTCATCCCAACCTGCGTAGGTTGAGCGCTGCTAACTACAAGGGCACTTTCCAAAAAGCATACTCTCTGTTGACTGAGGTTACCAAGCGTATTGGCTGGGACCATCTTCTCAAGATCCGTAGTCAGGTTTTTGTTATGGAAGAAGAGTACCGCCACGAGAGACAGGCCGTTGTCCAGCAGGAAGCCCATTCACGCAGCGCTAGTACCACTGCTCTGCGGAGTCCTGCTGCTACTGACGACCGACCATCGACTGCTGGTTCAGTTTTCACCAACGGCGACACCCCGCCGGCCTCTGCTTCCTTGGGAGACGATGTGTCCAAGCCACAACACACAGTCACCGCTGTCCCCTCCATGGAAACTCCTGATCCTCAGCCCCCGGCGGTTGATCCGCAACACCAACAATACACACAGTTCCAGCACAAGCGTCTTTGTGAGCGCTGGCTGGATAATCTCTTCATGGTTTTGTACGAGGATTTGCGCATCTACACAATCTGGAGGACGGAAGCTCAGCAATACAAGTCGCAACAACTCGCTTACAAGAAGTCGGCCGACGAGTGGGAGATCCTGGGTGAGCTTGCAGATCGCCTGCACAGACCCGATGATGCAGCAGAAGCATGGGAAGCTTGCCTCAACATGCGCTTCTCGCCAAAGGCCATGCGCGGTATCCTCTCTGCATATGAGAGGTACGGTGACGTGCGCGGAGAGTTGGGTGCTCTGATCAGACTCATCGCTTGGCAATACAAGTGGTACTCAGAGGTAAGGTCAATTCTCAGGTTTGTAGCCGGATGATACTGACAATCATATCCAGTTCTCACCATCTTTGGTCCATGTCATCCGAAAATTGATCGAGGAGGAGGGCGCCGTCAAGGTCAGGAGTATTATCCAGGCGACATCCCTACCTCAACATATCTTGGACTTGACACATCAATACGCTGGTCTGTGTGCGGCCTTTAGGAGTAGCGGAAGCGAGGCTTGATGTTTTACAATGAGGATACCCTTTGTTTATCGACGCGTACTAAAGCATTTTCATTATCTCCAAATGGAAAAATAAGCAGCGAATTATCGTGCTGCTTCTCATGCCAGCACAAATCAATCCGTCATTTTCTTTTTTGCACTCATCCCAATATCCGATTTATCAAATGCGGTCAGATGTTCGTCTCGGAAAGGAGAATTCATGTGAGTTACCATGCAGGATGACATGTCGGCAGATTATGGTAGTGAGCAACGTGCTACAGCCGAGCTACAAATGCAAGGACGGAACACATCTTTGACATGTGTCCTCGAAAATCATCCATATTGACGCATGTTCTTATCGAAGTGTTTGCAGATACATCGTCAAGCTGTCCGAGGAGCAGGTTGCCGTGATCTCGCTTGACATGTCGCGTCTCCGATTCCTTACGCGAGCCTCTCTTTAGAAATTTACATATCGTTCCTGTTCCGCACTTTCACGTCGAGGTGCTGCTTTGACCAATGAGATTTTGCTTTCATTCCGCACATGCTAATCAGACGTCCGAACACACGCTCTCTGATCTTTCGCTCAAGTTTCACGACACCAGATCTTCTCACACGACGCATTATGGAGCGTCGACGTGCCCGGTCAGGTGTCTATCAGCAGACTTCGGAGCTCCCGGGACGGCCTCAGACCAAGGCTCAGATGACGACTTGGCTAGATGATCGATCGGACAATCTAATCGTACGCGAACCGCTGAACACCATCTTGACACTTTTGACAATCATCCGCCCTCTACGAAGGAGGCTTGAACGATGGATCCAAAGATCAAACTTACAAGAAAACCGGTTCGTATAAGTATGTATAAGCGATGGGTTTGATCTTTGGTTCACAATGAGACATGGAGAAGCGCTACGAAACGGCTGCTAGTCCACACGCCTGCCCGTTATACGTCCGGAACATCACAGGGGTTCATACAAAAGACATGGTCAATAATATAGCAGAAGTTATGCGCGACTGCCGTCGCGTCTCCCGCAGCATCCGCGAGTCGTGTCTCATGCGAAATGATCGAGACCCTTTTCTTATACACAATATCCACCCCCTTGCCGCTGTAAGCGAGAGACACATAACGCGATGGATCATGGTCGGCAGATAACACTCTCAGACGCCACCTGCAGCAACGCAGCAAGCAGCGCGTGCGGCGGCTCGGTCTTCTCGGCTGCCATGCGGTCCATGCCATACCCTTGGTTTTGTCCTGGCTCCTGACACAGTGACAGCACTCTGATCGTGTCTGCTTGCACTGATCCTCCCTTCTCCACACAACGCAGCAGCACCTAGCATATGCATCGTCGCAAGCTTGCCATATTAGTTTAATATATGTTCGCTAGGGAACGTGCATCCGGCTTTGCAGCCAATGACAAGCGAGACCTTAGCGCCATTTCAACAACAAGAAACCCTTCGCTCCCCAGCCTGCATACGATAGCGTGCCTCTGAGGTGGAAACGCTCCTCTCTCTTCCTGATCGCCTGCGACGCTGACACCTGTTTCTCACGTTTTGGCCTGGGCAATTCTTAGCTTGCTCGGTGTTTGAAGGTCTGGCTGCTCTCGAATCCCGATGAATTGGTGACATGGTCCCACTTTCGCTTGATACTCAACTAGGGCTCCTTGTTCCTCCAAGCCGGGAAAACATATTGAGCAAGACGGGACGAGGCGTGGCCCATATGAGCAAATATTATAGCGTGCAAAGGTTTTGTGAAAATCCCTGGACCGAGCAGCTTTCGTCAATCAACATTCTACCCGAAGGGAACAAGTCCCCGCTTAGCAATAATGCATTACTTCTAGCAAGTGATCCCTCCCTTTTCCGGCGCTTTCGTCTGAGTTTCACCACCTTGACGCTGGATCTTCTTCGTCTGGCACATTCGTACGAACGTCTTTGTTGGATACTTTGGATTACCCCGGCTGCTGGATACCAGGTTCCCAAGTGATAAACAGAACCCAGACTGCACGCCGCAGGTTACAAGCTTGACTCCGAGAACCGCTGCTTCGGGACCTGTCTGGTTTCTGCCTTCTGGCTCTTGCATTTTCCAACTATGGCAAGCACACCTCATGACTTCATGTCATCACCCCTGTGGTCTCTAGATTCTTTCGCCACTATACTTGTCTCACATTACCTGCTTGTTGTTTTCACCACTTTCGCTCTCGGATATGTGGTGTATCAACGCTTTTTCGCGCCCCTGGCTGGTGTACCTGGACCTTTCTGGGCGAGCTTAGGAAAGGGATGGTTGATAGTCAGAGCGAAGAAAGGAGACTTGCATAGGGAGTTGATACGGTTACATGAGCTGCATGGACCGCTTGTGAGAGTTGCGCCTAGGGAAGTGTAAGTAATGATGGATTCCTCTCTTTCTTGTCCATGTCAAGATCGTCTGCACTGCAAAAAGATCAATAGTCGAGAGCATGATAGTCGTCGTCAGCCCCGTCACCTCGTGTCGTAGCAGAATTTGCCCTTGATCTTATACGTTTCTATGATTGTTTTCTACCTTTGCTCTCCCCACCAACTCTCATCCGTCTTTCGATCTGCACTTCGCAGAATGTTTATCATGTCCTAACATCCTTCTCTTCATCCAGGAGCGTAGCAGATCTCGACGGCATCAAGATGATCTACGGCGCCGGCTCCCAATTCCACAAATCAAATTGGTATTCTGTTCTCAAAGGCCGTCGCACCTTCGACCCTTTCGCCGAACAAGACCCCCACGTCCACGCCGCACAAAAGAAACTCGTCATCCGTCCTTACGCCATGGAAACCCTCAAAGACCTCGAACCCTACGTCGACTCCACAGTGTATCATTTCATAACCCGCATGCGCGAAAAAATGACACAGCAGATCGATCTCGGCAAGTGGTTTCAGCTTTTTGCTTTTGATGTCATTGGCGAAATCACCTTTTCCAAACGCTTTGGCTTTATGGATACGGAACACGATGATGGCAGTCTCAAGTCTGTGGAAAGTACTTTGGCTTCTGCGGCTTGGCTCGGTCACATCCCTTGGCTATTCTGGACTCACGATTACCTAAAGCCGTATATTGGGAATTGGCTGGGTGTTACCAACCGCACTGGTAGTCTCATGCAACGCGCTTTAAAGGAGGTAGAAGAACGAAAAGTACGCGGCACAGACCGTAATGACTTCTTGGAAAAGTTCTTTCGGTTGCAGAGGGAGAAACCTGATCAAGTTACTGATGTTGCGGTGATCAGTATGGCTGCTGCTAATATTACTGCGGGCTCGGATACTACTGCTATTTCGTTAAGGAGTATTATCTATCACCTTTTGCAGAACCCTCAACATCTGGCTACACTGAGACAGGAAATCGAAACAGCGGAAAGGGAACATAGGTTAAGCGACCCAGTTACCATGGAGGAAGCAGACCGTATGCCTTTTCTTCAAGCCACCATCCTTGAAGGTCTACGCATCCACTCCCCCATCGGAGGTCTGCTATCCCGCATCGTACCTCCCGGCGGCACTGTCATCGCCAACCGCTTCATCCCTGCTGGTCACGTCGTAGGCACCTGTGCCTGGGTCATAAACTGCAACAAAGAAATCTTCGGTGCCGACGCTGATTCCTTTAACCCCCACCGCTGGCTCAAAGGCAACAAATCCGAGATGCAACGCTACTTCTTAACTTTTGGAGGAGCCAGTCGCATGTGTTTTGGCAAGAATATCGCGTTTATGGAGATGACCAAGATGGTACCTACCTTCCTCAGGCATTTTGATGTGGAGCTAGTACATCCGGAACGGCCGTTGGTTGAAAAGAATTAGTAAGTTTTGAATGAGAGAAGGAATGCGGAATTGGGAGAGTTTATGCTGACAATCTCGATAGCTTTTTCGTTATTCAGGAGGGACTTGTGGTTAATCTCAAGCCTAGAGATGGAAACACAGAAGAGAAACAAGTAAATGGAGGTGCAGAGAAGGAAAGTAATGGATATTAGACCTGTGGACTGGACTTTTTGTGTCCTTTTATTCTTTTGTTTAGTTGAGAGATACACTTGCTGCTTATATGTCGCAGCTCAGATCTAGCTTTTTTCTGTTCAAGACTCACCAAATCAAAACTCTTGCGATTTTGACATCTCTTGGTTCGAACACTTCGAAAGGACAAGGATGCGCACTTGCGGGAGATTTGAGGAAGAGTATGCTTTCCATATGGAGAATATTGCTTTGCACCAGAACACCCTTCACTCGACGTCCCAGTCCACGTGTCTGGAGTGAAAGAGGCTGTCAGCCACGATAGTGTACATATGCTTTGTATCCTGTTCGGGCTGATAGCGTCCGTGATCTGGCTTGCTCTTTGTGTCTGTCCGAGTCAGTAGTAAGCACCTTGTCACTATTAATACCACTGATGGCGAATCTGTGCTCGTGCTCGGCCTTTCGTGCTCGTGCTGAACTCTACACAGCACAGTATTCGGACTACTATGATAAGGTTTGGTGCGCGCCGTCCGCCACGGACCGACACCCGTTCCTCCACCACTCATGGCGTAAAAACATTCTGCCTTCTTCAAACACACGCATCAGCCTTCGACCTTCGCGATGGCTTCAATCTTCAAATGCGAACTCATCGGAGTTTCTGATGGAATGACTGTTTTGGGTGCCTCTGATCCCGAACAGGACTTATGAGGATCGCTTGATCTGCAGTGTAGCGAGTATTGCATATCGGGGAAAAGTGGCTTGCGCAAACCTGCAGCTCAACACTTTCTGTGAAGCTGCAGTCTTTGCAGCACCAGCGCACATTCATCAACTCTTTTCCGCTCTTTTTTCAGGGTGTCTGCTGTGTTTCGCGGCGACTTGGAGACTTGTTAGGGAGTCATGAATGCAGTTTCAGGCCCACTCTCCCGACTCGGGTGAGTTGAGAGTGGGAGAAACGTCAGCAAGAGTAAGTTGTTCGATCTTTCTCGCAAGTGGGTTGCCTCGAGGCTTGACTGTGCAGGAGTTGTTCTTCTTATATTGCCCAGACTCGGTGTTGAGCACGCGATGGATCGAGAATGGTAAGCCCTTTTCTCATCACTGAGTAAGTTGGCTGCAATGTTGCCGTTTGTTGCTGACAGGTACGTACTCGATGCGTTCGGAGTACACTTTTTCCTTGACCATTGTTCACTTCTGGGTCTTACAAGCCTGAGGATACCTCCAGAAAAAGTAATTCCAGGCTCTAGCCTTAGATCTTGGTGATGGTTGCGGAGAATTTCAGCCGCACGATACGCAACAAAGACAAGGCGGCCGGGATGGTGGTCCCAAGGCTGCATTTTTGGGGCCGCAAAGCAGTGACAAGTGAAGCACATTGCGACACACTCACAGCAACCAATCTTTGATTAACAGATGTAACTAATTCCGATCGAAACGGAAAACCACATAAAGCCGCAGCTGATCCTTCCCAAACAACTTTGTCGTGTTTCACCAACTCCTCCGCTCGCTTTTTGTGCATGAAGCAAGAACGAGGCTTGCAGCAACTTCCTTCCAAAGATCCCGTTCAACATCCTTTTACACATTGACAAGCTAGAGGGAAGGAACGCAGCAAACTAATCCTAGCAAGAGTCAGCTATGGACTCTGAACAGACACAGCCTCTTCATTCACCGCCTCAAGCTATCGTAACACCTTCGCCTGCTTTGTCGCAAGCTTCTACGATCTTTGATTCTACACCCCGTCCCCCACGCCAAAGAGCTACATTCGCTCGACTGGCTTCTGTCGATGATGGACAATACACAGTGATCAAAACTCACGAGGACGACATCACGGAAGCTTCACCCTACAATGACGACGACAGTACATCCAAAGTTAACGGACTAGGCATCAATGTCGACAAAGAGGATTCGGCTGATCTCAAGAAGGGGTTCGGGGTCAATGAACACGAGTTGCCCATGTGGAGTCCTAGGTCCGCCATCAAGGCCTCGGCGTTCAGTTCCCAGACCAGTTTTCCGCAGGGTACGGCAAGTGAGTATGACGCACACCGTCTTCGCAATCGTCGCAGCTTTGCGGAATCTTTGAAGGCAGTCTATGATGGTGAGTTCTTTCGAGATTTCCATGAACGAGGAGGGCAGAATATTTGCAATGGGTTGAAACTGACTGGCAACACAGACTTTGGGCCGACGGACACTTGTGCTGCTCATCAACACTTTCACCACAATCGAAGGAACTGGCTCTCGGTGACAATACTGGTCTTGGCTTTGTACTCTACGGTCATGTCTGCTATCTTCCTCATCATAGCGTTGCGCGGACCGCGATACAACTGGATCCGGAAGGGTGGGAGGATGACGCCCTACATTGCAGACCTTCTGACCGCTGTACTCGCCAAAACCATTGAACTGTCATTTGCGACCGTCTTTGTTTCCTTCCTGGGGCAAGTCCTTTCACGTAGAGCTTTCATGAAGGATCAAGGCCGCGGTATCACGCTTGCAGAAATGGACATGCGTAGTTGGGTCATGCAGCCTGGAACCATGATCACGCACTTCGAGGCCCTCAAGTCCAGTATCCTGTCTTTTCTTGGTGTGCTGTCACTGGTCGCTGCTGTTGTAGCTATGCTGTACACCACAGCTTCCGAGTCACTCGTGCAACCATACCTTCGCTACGGACCCTGGGAGCGTGGGTCCTTGCAAGGACTTGTCAAAACCACCTGGGCCAATACGAAATACCTAGGAGCAAACTGTGGAACGCCAATCAAGGAGACAGAAGATGACCTTACAGGTAATACTTGTCTCCAAATCCAATATGCTGCGCACAGCTACTACAACTATCAACGCTACATCTCCGACTGGTCGACTATCTCGAAAAATGGCAATGGAACCAGTGATCCTGTTCATCGCCCAAAAGGCTTTGCAATGATATTTGAGAATACCACGGTCACGGCGCCCTGGATCGATTTGGAGTACAGTGACGTTCAAACGAACTCGGACAACCATCAGAGAATCATCAATAACGTGACACTTGCCTTGCCGCATGCTGGTGTGCCTGGAGCAGCCTGGAACTCGGTTAATAATATTTTACAGCCTGAGGTACGTACACTAGATACTTTCATAGCATACTGGTACTAACAATCGAACAGGATCTGGATGGCCAGGGCGTATATCAACTCCAGGCTTCTGTTCCGTCTCCAGCAGTCAACGTTCTATGTGCGCAGATGACAAAAGAAGAGGTCACGCCGATCGTGTACACTGAATGGAACAACAACACTCTCAACGCTACACAATGGCCCACTGGAGCACAACTAGCTTGGTATCAACCCGGATATGAGCTCAGCGGCACGTACCTTAACAAGACGGTAGTCGACGATGTATTCGGGTGGGGAGAAAAGTACCAGACTTCACCTCCAGTATTCCCAAAGCTGCCTGTGAGTTACAACACTGTAATGAACCACACCGGAGTCTATGGCAGAAAAGCAATCTACCTGCTCGGAAGCGATATCACGGGCAACTACTCCCTCTGCTCCATCAAAGTGTTCTCAACTCCCTTCTGCTCGACTGAATATAATGCATCAGTAGTAGGCGCAACTCTGGAAGCAAAGTGCGACAATTCCAAAACAGCAAACCTCACAAATCCCATGCGCTACATCGACAGCCTCACAAATGCCACATCGGGAAACGACACCATCAACACAGACTGGGTCGAGATGGCCCAAGAATGGTCTAATTCTCTCTCCCTCAATGACGGCATTATAGACGGCCAAGCAGCCAACGAACGCCTCCTTACCGAACTCATCCTCTCTACACGCTCCTTACCTACCGATCGCCCCAGTATCGCTGAAGCACTAGCAGTCCTGGCGAGCTCTACCCTCTTGATGTCCTGGCAAGACGCCCCCTTCGTTCAATTCTGGAATTACTCGAGTACATCGCTTGAACCTGGTCAACCGCAATTCTTCAATACTAGTCTCCGAGCCCAAGAGTATGCTTCTGGTGGATCGGGCGAGCCGGGCACTCATGCGTTTTATGTCGTGCTGTTTGCTATCTTTATCATCAATGTCATTTGTCTGGTATACTTTATCAGTCAAAATGGCTTGGTGACGGATTTCTCGGAACCGCTGAATTTGTTCAGTTTGGCGGTCAACAGCCCGCCGAGTGACTTGATGGCGGGAGCTTGTGGGGGTGGCCCGAAAGGAGAACAATATAGGGGCCGATGGTTCGTCAATGCGGCTGGTGAACACCTTTTCATGGAGAACAAGATGGATGGCAGGGAAGTCGGCGATGAGGATTTGAGAAGGTTGCAGGGACATGGATTGAAAACGAGTGGACTGGGCCCCTTGAGCCCTGTGAGAGCAGCATATGAGAAGATGAGCCGACGGAAGAGTTGGTTCTGATCAAGCACCGCTTTTGTAAGATAGTCGGCTTCCATTGGGAGGACAAGGTATGTATGTTCATCCCACCAAGATTTTGCTGCCAAAACCACAAAGAGATCTGCTGAAGCGAAAATTATGCGTCGAGAACCTCAAGCCGCCGTAGGTTCTCAACTCTGTCAAGTGGAAGTTCATCGTGGAGAATGACATCGCGGAGACAATTTGCTCTGCATAAGGAAGTTGTCAATCAGAGTCTCTTTGCAAAATCAACCCAGATCAAAATGGCTACAAATATTTGCCATATTCACCTTTAACTATAGGCCCAACGATAATCGGCTACTCGACAAGGATGATACGATGCTTGCGCTGAATGAGCGCGAGAATCCACACGCCGGTGCAACGTTTGAAGAACAATCATCAGAACCTGAGGTTTCTGCTACTTTCGTTTGGATGGTAAATTACTGCTGAGCTCAATTCTCCATAAGAAGATGTCGGTGGTAGGGCTTGTATGACTCATCCTCGTGTTGGTTGACGTCAGTCGTACCCGAGGCTTCTGCTTCGCTCTTCGAGACACCCATACAAGACCAACATACAGAGAATTAACAGCTGTAAAAGATTCCTGGCCGCTAATGACAAACAAGATCGATTTCAAGCCCATTCACGTCGGTGCTGACGCACTTGCTCACTTCGGGCTCGACAAGGATTATCGCAATTTCAACCACGGTAAAACGCCGTTTCCTTGATTATACTGATGAGTTGGCTGAGAACAAACCACTGATCTGATCAACCACAGGCGCGTACGGCACTTATCCCATTGAGGTGCGAGATGTCCTGTTCAAGACTCTGCTTGATGGGGAGTTCCGTCCATGCGACTTTGTCAACCACGAGCAGCCGAAAGCGCTGCAATACCAGAGATCAATCATTGCGAAATACCTCAACGCGCCTATAGAGTCTTGCGTCTTTGTGCAGAACGCAACGATGGCATTCAACATCGTCTTGCGCAACTTGTCGTTCGAACAAGGAGATTGCATTCTATACTTTCCCACGACATTTGAGGCTTGCAAGAATACAATCAAGCATGTAGTTGAGACATCTCCGGCGACAGCAGTCATGGTGGAGTCATCTCTCAGATCTGAGGATGTGTGCGAAGCTTTGAATCGGACTATCGTGAATCTCAAAAATTCAGGCCTGAGACCCAAAATGTGTATCATAGACACGTTATCATCTTTCCCTGGAATCAGGATGCCTTTCGAATCGCTGGTCCGAATATGCAAAGGTCACGATGTACTATCTTACGTGGACGGAGCTCATGGTATTGGCCACATCCCACTGGACACGACTGAGTTGGATGCCGACTTTCTGGCTTCAAATTGCCATAAGTGGTTGTATGTGCCTCGAAAGTGCGCTGTGTTATACGTTCCAAAACGCAACCATGCGTTGATCAGATCAGGTCTTCCCACTGGTTCAGTCCTCGACGCCGAAAATTGTGACACCCCTTCTCCTTTGGCAGCGAAATTTGGCGGCCTGAGTAATCTTGATGGCAACAGCTGTTTGTGCGTGAGCGCAGCGATCAATTTCAGGACAAGAGTAATTTGGCAAGACTTGCGTGGTGAGGAAGCCATCTATGCGTACCTACACGAACTAGCTGTCAAAGGGTCAATCATCATATCTGAAGCTCTGGGTGGCATGGATGTCTTTGAGGAGACTTATGGCATATCAACTCGCTGCGGTTTCGCCAATGTCAGACTGCCTCTAGACTTCCAACAAATCGCCAAAGGAGATATGGCGCTCGCCAAAGAATGCTCACAATGGATGATGAGCACGCTCATCGACAGATACAACACATCGTTGTTAGTTGCAACGTATGATGGCTCTTGGTGGGCACGGATCAGCGCTCAGATTTATCTTGATCTGGACGACTTTGTTTGGTTGGGAGGCAAGTTAAAGATGTTGTGTGATGAGGTGCGACAGAAAGACTGGCAATACATTTAGGAGTTCCTCTTGTCTTCAGGTCTTTTGGTGCATCTGGCAATCAGAGCTTGTTTGTGGACCCGGCTGGGATGGCTAGAAGCGGCATAACAAGAGATCTTCTGGCTTGCCATTTTGGAGGAACAGTCGTTGCAAGCTTTAATCCCGACAATCTGGTATACGGAGTTAATTTCGGCAAAAAAGGGTGCACGGCCGTACACAAGCAATTGCTTGACTATATACTCACGCTTGTCGCTCCATCACTCTCTAACCATCTGCTTAGCAATCTTCGCAGCCACTTTCTTGCTTAGAAAGCAGATAGTACCTGATTTGCTACCACAACATTTGAGGGATGCGCTTGTCACGCATCTGAGACGTTGACACCCACTGCCCAGTTCCATGGGATGCTTAGCAATCATGTTGAGAAGTTGAGCATTCTGTTCAGTTCCTTGCGATATTGTCATGAGTACAAGAACAATTGCGGTGGACCTGGTTCTGGAGAATATACACATTCTTCTCTGTCTTAATCATACAAAATACAAGAGCCAGATTCTCGCTGGGATTGCTCTTACTCTCGTCCATACAATGTCTTCAACTATAACATGTCCAGACAAGTCCATTGCCTCTGCTGAACTTATGAACGATCCAGAGAAGGCTGCTTCAGACCTTGAGCATGTTACGCCCGAACCTACTGGCTCGACAAGAGCTATTCACGGCATCAAGGCAAGTACACGCAGGATGTGCTCGGCTGCCATAGCAAAGCTCGCAGCATTGTCTGATCAATACTGACTTCATGTAGTGGTTTCTGGTAGTCGTCTCTGTGCTGTTCTCCATGTTCATGTACTCTCTCGATGGCACCATTGTCGCTGATCTCATCCCATCCATCGTCAACGAATTTGACAGCGTTCCACTCCTCCCCTGGCTTTCGGTCGGCTTCATGGTTGGCAGTATCGTTACTGTTCTTCCTCTCGGCAAGCTGTTCAGCAAGTACAATGCCAAGTGGTTGTATGTCATCTCGGTTGTACTGTTCCTCGCATCTTCTGCTCTGTGCGGCGCTGCTCCCACTATGAGTGCCATGATCGTTGGCCGGGTTTTTCTTGGCATGTCTGGCAATGGCATTTACTTCGGCATCATGACATTGCTTTCGGTTTATACTGATGATAAAGAACGACCAATGTATCTGAGCTTGGTGGGTTTGGTTTGGGGTGTTGGCACAGTCCTTGGACCAGTTGTCGGTGGAGGTTTCGACAAGGTCAGTTGGCGCTGGGCCTTCTACTTGAACCTCATCATCGGTGGCGTCTTTGCACCTGTCTACCTCTTCATGCTTCCGTCCTTTGACCCTCAACCCAAGACTGTTTCACTCTCCGGTCGAGCAAAAAACTTCGATTTTGTGGGCGCCGCACTGTCCATTGCATCCATTCTATGCCTGGTGATGGCTATCAACTTCGGCAACGCCTTATACGCGTGGAACAGCGGACAGATCATTTCGATGTTTGTCCTTTCGTCCATACTTCTGGTTTTCTTCGCAGTGCAGCAGAAGTTTGCGTGGTTCACCACCAAAGCAGAGCGCATGTTCCCTGCTCACCTCATCAGGAACAAGGAGGCTAACCTGCTGTTCATCTGTGCCGCGTGTGCCAACACAGCAGGGTTTTTGCCTATCTACTACCTTCCTGTGTATTTCCAGTTCTCGCGTGGTGATGATGCATCGGAGGCGGCTGTTCGTCTGCTTCCCCTCATCACCATTCTCAGTGTCACTATCATTGCCAATGGCTACTTGATGAGTAATCTCGGGTACTACCAACCCTGGTACATCTGTGGAGCCGCTCTGGCTCTGATCGGCAATGTGCTTGCATCCCGTATCAACATCCACACCAGCGTCGCCGCCATCTATGGCTATGAAGTTTTGATTGCACTTGGCAGTGGTGCCTTCATCCAAGCTGGCTATGCGACCATCCAGACCGTGGTCTCTGCTGACGACACCTCGTATGGAATCGCTTACATGATGCTTGCCCAATTCACTGGCATTGTCATGGGATTGTCCATCGGAGGCGCCATCTTCATCAATGAGGCTCTGAAATCTTTGAAGGCTTTGTTGCCTGTGTTGCCGGAAGCTCAACTGAGGAGCGTCATCAGTGGTACTTCTTCTGACGCGATCAGCAAGATCCCCGTTGAGTTGCGTGAGCAAGCTATTTCTGCTGTGGTCAACAGTCTACGCAAGATGTGAGTCCAGCTTTCTTGCACCGCCTTGATAGTGCGTCCAACTGACTTGATTTCAGTTTCATTCCCTCGTACGTTGCGGCTGCCGTGGCACTGGTCACTGCTGTATTTCTAAAGGTAAGATACAAGTGTTCACCCATCATTGATGTGTTCCTGGAGGAGCCTCAAGCTAACAGTGGTGGATGAACAGAGACATAGGGCTTTCCACTCTCAACGTGGAAGCTAACAGTTTGAGCGAAACTATTGAAAATTATGCCAGTGGGGGAACTTCATTTCGATCCTTTACATAACCCAGATGTTTGAACAGACCTTCGTTTGGCTCGACTGGATAACTTGAATGCATGAGTACGACTCTCTCGAGGAACCCAGTATCGCTCTTGATGGCCTTCCACCAAGCAAGGGACCTCGGTGCAATAGCAGAAAATTCAGATAGTCAAACCAAAACCAACAGCGAAACCAATTCGAAAGCGGTTGAGGAGTCTCCGTCCTTGTCCATGGTCCTGTTTGGATACAAGATCTCCTATTGGATCTGACAGACCTGGCCGCCGCATTGTGGGTCTCCAGCCTCTGCTGGAGAACGCGGACCCGAGAATCTTCTGCCACATTTGTTGTTGAAGTAGACATGCTAGTGGTCAATTTGTCAGCACAGCACCCAGACAGATATATGGGGATGGCATTTTTACGTACCTAAGCATACCAGCGGTAGTTGTCGGCGTTGATAACCGCGCGTGTAGGATGATCTTCCTTGAATTGGCGGACCGTGAGGGGACCGTATGCTCGATCTATGATGGGCTCACCAATGCTGGTAGTGACGAGAATATCAGTAAAGTCCATTGGAAGGAAGGATATTGATGATCAAAACTTACGCGGGGACTGCAACGGGTCGGAAGTGCATGAATTCATGCAAGACGACTCCACCCAGACTGGACATGCGTGAAGTGACTGTGTCGCCAAGGTCATCGCAATTGATATCATCGAGATCCGGATATGCCCAGGCCTTGTCACAGAACACGATCTTCGCTGTTTTCCAGGTAACTTGGTCGGGAATCAGTATTGCGACTACGTTGGGATTGTTTTCCATTTCTGCTGCACATTCTCCGGTCTCATCGAGATTGTCGAACACAAGGTAGCGCATGACTTCGTTTGCGGTGTCAGCAGGATCAGGTGCCACAATATTCCTGAAGACATTGAGCACCCTGTCGTGATCGTCAGGGCCATCGAAGTAAGCGTCGAAGACCAACTCGAATAGCGGTGCAGTTAGGACGTTTCTCATCATCCAAACAGCATCTTCGAATGCCGATTTGACCCGCTCGAGGCGGTCGGGATCATTTTCATAGCCGATGAAGGATGGAAACCATCGCTTGACCAGTGCGGCATTGGTGGAGGCTACGGCAGAGCGTCTCAAGCATCTATCAGCAAGTGTGTATCGTGTACAGAGAAGATTGATGACTTACTCATCGATGATAGGGCTGCCAGCGGAGCACTGCCAGAAAGTGGCCAGAAGCAAGCAGATAAGAACTCTGAGATTGATCGAGAGAAACATGATATTATGATTTCTGTGATGTTTCGAAAGTGTTTGAGTTTGATGATTGAAGGAGGTGAGTTGGTGCAGACTGAGAGTGCAACTTGCTATGTTTATATAGTGTCCAAGCACTCGGCCTCGCTGGACTATCGCCTGTTATGCATTTTAAATCAGGAAATGCAGTCATCAAGCAAGCTACATCCAATGTTCCAGCAAGAAAACTCCCGAGTCTATCGCCAGTTCTACCACCGTCAGTAACGACACAACACATGACTTTCGTATGCCGGAGTCATGCTGCGTCTGAGCTCCAGGTCTCACTAATTTAACCACGTAAGACATGCCCAATGCCAGCCGCCTGCTTGTTACTTCATCCTGCTGGCAATAAACCTGGTTGTTCACTTCCACTCTGTTTCACGTGCGCTTGTGACGACTAAAACTTGCTTCAGTGTTCATAGCTTGGCGGTTGCCTTGAGAACATCCACAATAAATTCCACACCATCTCACTTCCTCCGTCGCTCCACAACCATTTCTCGTCAAGCTTTCAATCATGCAGTCGTCAAGATTGCCACCGTACATCACAGCCGTTGTCAAAGGCGCACAAACCGAACTTGACCTGTCCGGCGACCGACCATTCAACCTAAGCATTACTCTCACTCTCCATGCCAAGGCGCCTGTTATCTGTTACATTGGAGACAACAATGCCTTCTTTCGCCTTCCCCACGCCCTGCATGATGTAGGCATCGTGTTCACAGACCAACGCACGCACAAGCAAGTAGGAACCTCACAAGTGGCTTGCACTGGCTTCGTGGACGAGCCGGGACCGAGCAGACTCTTGAACTCAAATTCCGGACTCCTCCTGCAGCCCAACACCCCTGTCGTATTCGACATCCCTTTCAATGGCACTCGACACAAACAAGGTGACAGCTTCTTCGATCTACGTCTCTACATGGTTGCACATGGTTTTGAAAACGGTGGCACTTACAAAGCTGCACTCCCGACCAACCGCAAGCTCTCTTGGTGGAGATGGGCACAACCATGGGAGGCTGAAGGACAGGGACCAGAAGGTTCTGCGATGATGGCTAGACTTAGATCTACGATCAATTCAGCAGTCACGTGGTTGACAGGCGACAAGGAAGGCAAACAAGGCGTACCTGTGCTGCCTGAAGACGAGCAGTTACCGATCTACATTGAGGGTGACGATGTGGAATTTTCATGTGTTGGAAAGCCAATGGAATGGCCGATTCGTACCGAGGAAGAAGAGAGAAAATTGGCTGAGGAGAGACGAGAAATTCGGGAGAAAAGACGACGTGCTGATACGGAAGCTTCAAACGCCCCCAAGGCAGAATGAATTGCTTGAGCAGCAACTCACAGACGAAATAGGGTTCAGCCAGAAAGATGGCTCTTCATTGCAAGCAGATGGACATCGCGGAGCTCTATAGCAGATAGCAGATATGAAACACCGCTTCGACATGTTTTACATTCTGCGAAGTTGCCAAACAGGAATCTCATCGTGCATGCGAATACAGAAGCGCGATCGAAAGTCAACATGATTGTTACTCTGAAGTTTACCTGACCGACAGGGTATTGGTTGCACATCCCGCTCGTGTCTAGTACTTGTCGTCGTATGGCGCCATCAACTCATTGTGCTCCACATCATGAGGGAACTTCTCCGTCGAAGCAGTAGTATGACACCAAGGCTTGACCGCAACCTCTTCCCTGATCTTCTTCGAAAAGCAGCCAGACCAGCCACGACGAGGATACTTCTCCACGACATCTTTGATGGTATCCGGATGGACATAATCAGGACGATAGCCCATATTGTCGAATTGAGTCGCCAGTTGAATCAGCAAGCCAATGGTTGTGATCGTACCCGTCTCTACAGGATCTTGATGGCGGATAATAGCTTCGGCCACAGACTCTGCTTGAGCAGCTGGAGCATCAAACTTCTTGAGCGCATCCATGGCTAGATAGCCACCGTAGAATTCAAAAGACATGAATGTGCCATGGGTGTGCTTGTCTGCAGTACCGATATCGTGAAACAAGCAGGTTAGCAACCATGTCTCTGGGCTGAACTTCCAATTCGGGAATTGTTGGGTAGCTATTGCCATGCCTGATCGATTCTTCTCAATTATCCTTCTGGAGGCGTCAAAAAGATTGTGCTTACCGTAGTAGAAGACTCGCATGCTGTGGTTGAAGGTGTGCTCGGGCAATTCTTGTTTGACATGGTCCAGGGCGGCTTTGACCAATGGTGTATCTGGTAAGGACACCTGACTGCAGAGCTGAACCCTAGGGTCACGATTGTTCTTTTTGTTGCCGCCCCATTGTTCGGGATCGCAAGGTAAAGCAGTCCAGCCGTATTCGGCAATTTGTTCGTCGCGGGAAAACCCCATGGTGTTTGTTCACTGTACAGTCTTCAGTGTTATCGGAATAGCTTGCTGAATCCTTCAAGCACTCGTATGGTAATTATAGCGAAAAGAGCTAGGTTTGTTTCTCTCTTTTCGAGGTCTGGAAGGTTTGGTTACATCATAATTCGTCGGCTTTGATGTCGCGAGTCCCAATACGATGAATACGGCATATGCGATACGGCAAATACGCTAACTCGAGGAACTTCAAGATAAATCCAAGTACTCCTACATGTCTTGCTATTATGGTCTCAAGACATCCGGTGTTCCAGTGCTTTCGTGATCAGTCATTTTTTGCAGGGTCATGCCGTAAGTGACTCATTCTTAGGGCGTTCAAAGTCATTATGGTCAACAATCTTCTGGAAAGATCAATAGTGAGAACCACGTCCGACCCACTCGCCGGACGTCTGAATGTCGTATGTTCTGGCTCCTTACCAATCACAAAAAGGCTTTCAGAGCATCTGGTCAGAACCTTGTGGTGAAGGACACAACAGGTTTGAATATCATTGGCTTGAAAGAAGTCGACGTTGCTTACATCATCGTCGCTTGTCGTGAAGTCTCTCCGCCTTGCACCTCGCACTCTCCAACTCTCTTGACGTCCAGACATTTGCGACTAACGTGAACAGTATGGCGCATTCGTTCCAACATGGAATAGACATGGAGCTGCTTATCATTGTCCTCGAAACGGACTTTGCAGCACTTCGTTGTCCTCACAAGGTATGAGTTAAAGGAAATGGATCGCCCGGGCGCGTTCAGGGCGGCTGTGCGCAAGTCGTGAATACGATGTATACGGCTCACAAAACACGCATGATGGATACGGTCATATACGGGACGATATCTCAACAAGTCAAGTCTCCTCTTTTAAGTCTCCACGGTAGTAGAATTCTTTGTTTTCTTCTTTTCGTCTTCTATTTCTATTCTCACCAGCAGCTGTCCCTACACGTCGTCTCAATCAAAATGGAAAGATCGCATACTATATCCAGATTGTCCAACGACTCTTTTGAACGTTTGTCATATGAAACAACACATGATACCCTGACCGAAAACAACTGGAACGATGCACCGCCACCATACACTTTGATCGCTGGTGATGGCAACACGATTACAGAAGACGACGGTCGCGTTCGTCTCGATGTCGATTCAAAACTTGCCCGGACTCTCTCGATTTTTATCAAAGATGCCCCAGAACAATCACCACCGGATCATCAAGACCCTGCACTTGAGAAACTCGAACAACCGCCACCTCTCAACATCTTGATCCAGATCGTTGGGAGCCGTGGAGATGTACAACCGTTCATTGGCCTGGGAAACGAACTCCAAAAATTTGGCCACAGAGTCAGGCTAGCGACACATGGCATTTTCCGCGATTTTGTCACCACATCTGGACTGGAGTTTTATCCTATTGGAGGTGACCCTAATGAGCTCATGGCTTATATGGTCAAGAACCCTGGTTTAATCCCTAGTATGAAGAACATGCGAGCAGGGGAGATCACGAACAAGAGAACAATGATCCGTGAGATGCTCGAAGGTTGCTGGAGATCGTGTATCACGCCGGACGAATCCACAGGTGCGCCTTTCATCGCCGACGCGATCATTGCCAATCCGCCTAGTTTCGCCCATATCCACTGCGCTCAGGCCCTGTGCATTCCTGTGCATTCCTGTACACCTCATGTTTACGATGCCCTGGACAGCAACGAAAAGCTTCCCTCATCCGTTGGCCAATGTCAAAGATAACAAAGCAGAGCCTAGTATGGTAAATCGACTGTCATATGCGATGGTCGAATGGATGACATGGCAAGGTCTTGCGGATGTAGTGAACGATTGGCGCGAAACCATTGATTTGGAACCGGTTCCCACGACTGAGGGGCCATTTCTTGCATACACTCAGAACATTCCCACAACATATTGCTGGTCAGCCGCTCTTGTGCCCAAACCTCAAGATTGGGGCCAACACATTGACGTCTGCGGTTTCTTTTTCCGCGACATGCCTGCTCATAAGCCGCCACAAGACCTGCAAGATTTCCTGGATGCTGGACCAACACCTATATATATCGGCTTTGGCAGCATAGTTCTTGAGGATCCTGAGAAGAAGTCGATAATTATTGCCGAAGCCGTCAAGAATACCGGAGTGCGCTGCATTCTTTCCAAAGGATGGGGTGGTTTGAGCAACGTCCACAGGTCTCCGAACATCTTTGAGTTGGGCGACTGTCCACATGGTAAGATGGCTCGCTGTCTGAATGTTCAATTGCAAGTCGGCTAACGATGGAATCAGAATGGCTCTTTCAACACGTTTCAGCCGTCGTACATCATGGAGGGGCAGGCACAGCTGCTTGTGGCCTCAAGCACGGTCTGCCAACTCTAGTGTGTCCCTTCTTCGGCGAGTAGGGCTTGTCCAGCCATTCAATATGAGTTCCGCTGACAACAGGTTAGTCAACCATTCTGGGCTGAGATGATTTATGCTGCTGGTGCAGGACCCAGACCAATTCACCATAAGAGTCTTACTGCCGAAAAACTCGGCGATGGCATCAACTTCCTGACAACACCCGAGGCGAGACACTCCGCTCGTCAAATTGCGCAAAGCATGTTAGCAGAAGATGGTGTTAAGGCTGCGGTCCACTCTTTTCACAGAAACCTACCTCGCGACACAGTTTTCTGCGATATCCTGCCACAACTGCCGGCGGTGTGGACATACAAAGTGTCCTCCAAACAAACAATCAAGCTTTCCAAGTTGGCTGCGGAGGTTCTGGTCGATCGCCTCAAGATTGATCCGAAGAAACTGGGCATGAACGAGATCAAAACCTATCACATCACAAACCGACGCTGGGATCCTATTACAGGCGCTGCCAGTGCGACCATAGGTACCGTGTACAGATCAGGTATGGCGATTGGTGGCGGTTTTAAGGAAAAGCGAGCCTCTAATCACGACGACCATCTCTCTGTTCCCGGTTCGTCGACATCGAGGTCCCGGAGCCGCAGCAGATCGCCTCGTCCAACCAAGGATCTCAACGAGGCAGACAACAGATCCATCAAGACGACAAATGATTTAGAACTTGATTCCAAGAAGCTGATGTCAGGCGGTAATCGCATAGCCAGAGGCTTCGGCAAAGCAGGCAACACTATACTCAAAGGTGGATTAGTCGACATTCCCTTTGCCCTAGCTGAAGGCCTGCGGAACGCACCCGCCATGTACGGCGACAAACCGCGTGACTTAGGCCCTGTTACTGACTGGAAGAGTGGAGGTGTCGCCGCGGGTAAAGGCCTCTTCTTCAGCATCTACGATGGAGTTGCCGGCCTCGTGACCGAGCCTGTCAAAGGTGCAAAGCAAGAAGGAGCGTTGGGCGCATTGAAGGGCTTTGGTAAAGGTTTGGGAGGCATGTATTGGAAACCAAATGCTGGACTCGCTGGTCTGCTAGGATATACTATGCAGGGAATCTACAAAAGTGTGTATAGTGCGATACATACTGGAACAAGGAAGTCAATTGCAGTGGCACGCAGAAAAGAGGGCGCCTGGCTGCTTGCAAGGTCGAGAGACGATGAAGCGCTTGACCTGAGGGATATTGTCACGGCGTTCGAGGAGCTAAAGAAAAAAACAGCTTCATGTGATCAGCTGTAGTGTTGTTGAGCTGCACGAATTCGGAGAGTTAGCTGATTTCTCCCTGGTTTTACCACGGCATCGAACTCGAAACGCAATAGTCCCCCGTCTGAGCAGGTCTTTCAAGATATCTTGGTATGGTCATTGACTGCCTTAAAATCCACTCGCGTTTTTATAATCGCTTGACCATGATATTATCAGTTTGAACAACTTGTCCAGTCCGGAAATCATGACACCCCACCCTTCTAAACCCAAGCTTTTCATACACCGCCATAGCTTTGACATTCTCCTCCCAAACGCCCAACCACAGGTGCTCGAACCCTTGCTCCCGAGCCATTCCCTCCGTGCAGTTTGCCAGAAGTTTTCCAACCCCACCTCCGTGAGCTTTCGGATGCACGTAAAGGCGTTGTAGCTCGATTGTTTTGTGCAAGCCGTCCAGACAAGATTCGGTCGTGCCTCGTGTCAACAATGCAAACCCGATAATTTGGTCTTGATTGTCAGTCGCGACTATCAAATCTTTGTCCGGATTGGTGATTTCCTTTGCTGTGGCTTCGCGACTGTAAGCCTCTTCGAGGTAGGCGGAGAGGTCTTCGGGCGGCACGGAGTGGCCGAAGGTCAGAGTATAAACGTAGGATCCCAGGTTCGCTATCGCGGTGGTGTCTTCAAGGGTCGCTTTCCGCAGATTGCAGGACAATGTTGCTGAGTTCGCCATGATGTGTGTTGTGGGACAAAGCCAAAAGTGGGGTAAAGCCGACAGTGAAATTGTGAATCTGGGCCCTTCAATACCAAAGCCTTCGAACCTCAAAGGTTTGTTTTCTGACTCAGGAGAAGTCCGAATATTGCGATTAAGACTCTCAAATCTTTTGGTACAATGTTCAATTGTGGAATGAGCCCAGTGATAATTAAACCCGGCGAATGTGGTTGAGGCTGATAAGCATGAGTCACAACTTTGAAATGTTGGAGCCGCATCTCTTTTCACTCCCTAGGGGAAGGGTCTTGATTTACCGGTGCAAACAAATGACCGACAGGACAATTGTCGCGATGTTCTCATGTTGTCTGCCATTACCCTTCTTATACAGAGTGAGCAGTACATCAACAACAAACACTGTAATGCATAGCTTCGCTGCCTAGAGGGCTTCGTTGATGTGTCGGGAAAACTCAAAGATGAGCTTTAGTCTTTCTTCCCGGGACTTAGTATCAGAGGATCATGTTCGGTGACTGGAGTTTTCCTGTCGTGCTGAGAAACGTAAAAACAGAAGCCGGAAATTGTTCTCACTTTACTCGGTGATTGACTGACTCCAAGGCCTCGAAAGTTCTGCTCGCAGCTTAGGTACCGAAGAAGCCCGTTTTCAACATTAGAGTTCGTCGAAGATTCCACGCTGACTGGTGATCGAGTGAGCATCCGTACGTTCCGTCATGCTTGTCGAGTCGCGTGTCGGAAAAGGAACTTGGAGCGATAGACTGCTATACAACGCTGTCCACAACACCACATGATCACTTAAGAGCCATAGGTAGTCTGACATATGCGCTCTTGTTCTAGAAATCTTCTTGGAT
This sequence comes from Aureobasidium sp. EXF-12298, assembly GCA_024195555.1. Taxonomy (NCBI): domain Eukaryota; kingdom Fungi; phylum Ascomycota; class Dothideomycetes; order Dothideales; family Saccotheciaceae; genus Aureobasidium; species Aureobasidium sp. EXF-12298. The sequence continues at coordinate 31,673 of SWBJ01000206.1, read as the reverse complement.
CTGCCGGAAGTGGAAGTTAAAGGTGAGCCGTAAATCAAGCATAAAGATGAGGCTGATTTTTCCTTTGGGAAATTCTGGGGTCGAGAAAGCTTCCGAAGAAGGGGCGATGATGCGTCAAAACGTGCTCTCCGTATCTAGCGTCAGGAACAAAGCACTATGATGGGCACGTTTACATCATCTATCTGGAATTTTTCTGCGCAAGAGTCAGGCCCCTTTATGGCTCATGGTTGGGCAGCATCCGCAACTTCCATCCGAAAGATCCGTAAATCTTCATATATCTTCCAAAGCTCCTTCCCTACGACTTGAGGTCGACGATTCCGACGATTCAGATCATTATTTTTCTACCTCATCAATCAACAGAGACTGCACACTATGAAGTCATTTGTCGCAACATCACTGCTATCAGTGCTGGCTCTTTGCCAGCACACCAAGGCAGCAGCCACCTGCAGTAACTTCACCATCGTAGGCGCCAACAACTACACGAAGCCGTCTCCTATGACTTTCGCTGTCAGCCAAGGTGTCGTCTGCAACGGAACTTCTGACTGCCCAGTAGCAGTCGGCGGAGACGTGACTAGCCAACGCACAACAAATCTGACGGACTCTACTCCTGATTGGGCTTACCAACTCATCAGTAATGCCACTGGATACCCTTTCAACACAACATTTATCGGTGCAGTAGAGAACACCACATACACGATAAAACAAGGCACATCTGGATACATCGGCTTCACTCCCACATACAGATGTACGCAAGGCATCCTCTCAGACTGCGATGACAAAAACCTCAACGGCACAGCTGTGGAAGCATGTACACCATTCGGCTGGGAAGAAGGTATGATCAATGGTACCTTGGCGGCGGTTGCAACATCACCAGAAACTGCGCTGGCCCTGGTCTGCAATCCCGCGAACACTAGTCTGGCATCAAGTGGCAACTCTACAAATTTCTGTGTCAACCCGACTAACTCGTCTTCTGGAAACCCGACAGCGCCGGATCTGCATGCTGGTGCTGGTCTGTCAAGCAGCGTGGGCACGGTGCTGTTCTCGGTTGCGCTGCTTGTCGCAATAATCGGGTTTTAAATTGTCAAGTCTCCTGTCCAATATACTTGACACATGGACTTGACGGACCTATCGAAAGAACGTTCGGTTGTTGGAGATTATATGCGCTGGTCAGCATACGGGAAATGCTCATGATCAGTCTCGACTCTTATAGCAGTAGAGCCTGGTCAACTGCCGATTGGGGCTTGGACGTTCACAAGCCACTCCAACCTAGTATACCGGTACCTTGGACACGGTGATCTGTGTAAGCGGTTCTTCCGAAAGAAGTCAGCTATACATGTTGAGCCGTCATGTCTGTGACAGCACGTCGCAATGGGTCTAGAATGGTGCTCGGCTGGATGCGAGAGAGGAAAATCGGCTGGCTGGTTCAGCACTCTCCTCAGCGCAATCTGGAAGATCAGAGGAGTCCATAAATAGCATCAGGCCGAGTCTCAATCTGAAGCAATTTCCAAGCTTTCTCACATACCTATGCTTTATATGTTGGCGAGACATAATCATCGAACAGACACCGATGCTGCAACCCAGCCAAGAAAGCGAGTATTCTTCCAACAGCCTGAATTCAAGCACGCGCGTTTCGATGTATTCGTAGGCTCTGCATCGTGGCGCTCGATGGAAAAGTAGAAGTTGGAAATGGAAGATGATTGCTCGTCACCCGGACACAATATGTTTCCCGAGGGGCCAAAAGTCGTGTCTCTTCTTCGCTGCTCGATGGCTCTATCACCCTGGCTATCTTTCTCTGCGCATCAAAGAACCTGATCACGTCTGAAAATCGGTTAGATGCTGGCGTGAGTTGAACAAATATCCTTTCAATCGTCGATAGATAAGAAGACTGTCTCTAGAGCGTGATATAGAGAGTAACCAACCTGGATGGCTCTACTTACACAAGCTCGTCCCACACACGCTCCGAAGAACACGGCACATATCAAACGCAACGGCAACTCCCCGGCATCAAAACTCAGGGATACCGCTGCAGGCATCCAATTAAAACACGATCCGAGCATGTAGACATCTGACCATGGCGCAAGCATGTAATAGCCACATCTATGCATGCCCCTCGATGCAGGGAGTGTGGAAGTGTCAGACGCGCCGACCAAAGCTGTGGCAAAAACTCTCAATGTTGAGCCAACAGAACATGTAGAGAGTCGACGGCAGCGTTTTGTCCTTGCTATCAATCACACCACGAAGGTGGTTGACAGCATCATTCATCGCGTGAACGGATAATCTTCTAACAGCTTCGGCCGAGGGGGTGCGTCGTTATCTCCGAAAGTCTACCCCTCGATCCGCTCTAGTTTCATCTGTTTCGCGTGGCTTTTGTGTGTGGAACACGGCAGATCTTGTGCGCATCACCAAAACCAACGAGCTTCGCGAATCAACAACTACAAAAAACTCGTCTGTGGCCAGGTTTTCTGTTTCATTGGCCCGGTGTCTACATGCGAACACCGTTTCTGATCCTTCTTGATTGGAAATCATCAGGCGATCCTACTCTACTCGTTGTTTGTCAAGGGCAGCCAATCGTGCATTTCGGTCTTTGCAATCAAGTCGGAGACCGAAACCCCAGTCCGAGACTAGCCCCCACTCGGTACATAACTTGGTCGCACCTGTCTACCATCAACACCGGTTTTTTCTCACACGGCTCATCCCTTTTCTTTCTTTCTCGTCTCTGTCCTACACATCCTCAAAGATGGCGCGTTCAAAATCGTCCAGTGAGAGCCTACCATTGTCATCTTCACCTACCGAAAAAGCTCCGGTCGTTCCAAACGAGCAAGCTGCGCCAAATCCGGAGGTCGTTGTGAGCAGCAACGAGAAAGACGTCGAGGCCGCCGCACCACAACAACCGCCGCCGAACTTCCTTGAAAATATACCCGACGGAGGTCTCCAAGCATGGCTTCAAGTAGCAGCTGGTTGGAGCCTTTTCTTTAACACATGGGGTTAGAATAATCCTGCAATCGCTTTCGTAACCAAGCTAATCAATTCCGGCATCCAGGAATTCTCAACACTGCTAGTCTACCCGTCCTTGGCAATCCATTAAGCTTAACTAACCAAGCTTCTTCTAGTTCGGTGTCTTCCAAACGTACTACGAGTCTGGTGTTCTGATACATGCTTCTTCGTCAAACATCTCATGGGTCGGTGCGATCCAGTCGTACTGTGTGTTGCTTCTGGGTTTCCTGTCGGGTCCCATCTTCGATCGTGGATACCTTCGACCATTGCTCATCGTTGGATCATTCCTTGTGGTCTTCGGCTTCATGATGCTTAGTCTGTGTCATACCTTCTGGCAAGTTCTTCTGGCTCAAGGCTTCTGCATCGGTATCGGTTCGGGACTCTTGTTCGTGCCTGCCGTCGCCATCCTTCCAACATACTTCAGAACCAAGCTCGGTCTTGCAGTTGGTCTTGCTGCTTGTGGAAGTTCAATGGGTGGTATTATCTATCCCATTGTGTTCTACAGACTGCTCGACCAGATCGGGTTTGGATGGTCTGTTCGAGTATTGGGCTTCCTTGCTTTGGCTACCTTGCTCCTTCCCATCTTCGTCATGAAGCAACGCGTTACGCCACCAAAGGCTCGCGCATTGATTGACACAACAGTCTTCAAGGACATCCCTTTCATGCTCTTCGTCATCGGCGCCATGGTAGGATTTATTGGGTTGTACACCGTTTTGTTCTACATCTCTTTCTTCGGAGAATCGAAAGGATACACCGATGCCAGCATGTCTTTCTACATCGTTCCTATCCTGAACGCAGCGTCCGTGTTCGGTCGTACACTGCCCAACGCTCTTTCCGACAAGACTGGCTCTTTCAACATTATCCTTCCTGGTGCAGCCGTCTGCTCTATTCTCATCTTCTGCATGATCGCTGTTGATGGTCTAGGCAGCATCGTCGCTCTTGCCGTTCTCTTCGGATTTTTCTCTGGTGTCTTCATTGCATTGCCTCCTGTTTGTCTCGTGGCTTTGATCGCGGATAAATCCCGAATTGGCAGTAGAATTGGCATGGCCTTCGCTTTTATGGGCTTCGGAACGTTGGCTGGTGTAAGTTCAGTTAAGATGCTACTACCACCGAGCTGCGTGAAATTGCGTTGCAGACTCGTGGTTTGAAATTTTTGCCTTTCAATGAACTCTCGCTGACTTGACATGTCCCCAGGGACCCGGTGGCGGTGCCATCTTGCAGAACTACGGTCCAAAACTGCAATGGACAGGCTTGTGGATCTACGGTGGTGTTGCCTGTGCTGTTGCCGCAGCAATGTTCACCGTAGTCAGAATGATGAAGGCTGGAGGCAAACTCATGGTCAAGGTATAAGGTCAGGAGAATGGGCATTGAAGCTACGCGACCATGAAGCTCAGGACTTCCAAAAACTAGTAATTGTAATACCAGATCGATTGTCCAACACGACTCCGAAAGGATAATTCAAACAACCAGTCGTTCTGATGTTCAAGTCCATCTGATCAAGTCTTGATCACACTCGCCGCTTGAACCGAACCCAACATTCCACTGGTTTCTTCGAAAACCCTTCAGTACACTCCAAGACCTTCTGCTCCAAGACAAGCTCATAACGTCTGAAGAGCGTCCCCACAATCAACGACAATTCCATCAACGCCACGTTCTGTCCCACACAAGCTCTAGGCCCGTAGCTGAACGGATTGAACGCCATCTTCTGCCTGCTCGTAAGAATTCCCGGAAGGAAACGGTCTGGATTGAAGATTTCGACATCAGGACCCCAGATACTCGCATCGTGGTGAACAGTATAGCTGGGCACACTCAACACTGTTCCAACAGGGAAATGCGTGTCATCAAACCACACGCCAGTAGCCAAAGTCACAATCCTCGGCAGTCCCAGTGCAGAAGTCGAGTGCAAGCGCATGCCCTCATCAATACAGTGGCGCAAGAACGGCAGGTTCTTGACTTGAGCATGCGTTGCTATAGCATCTGTGTCAGGAATCGCGGCATCCAGTTCTTGCTGCAGGCGGGGCAGGATCGTGCCTGGTGCGTCCCGCTCGCCGGCTAGGATCCAGTAGATTATTGCACACGAAGTGTTGGATACGGTATCGCTGCCTGCGATCAACTGCGTGAGTGCTTCTGAGATTAGCTCGTCGCGTTGCATGGGCAAGCCATCGGGGCCTTTGCTTTTGAGAAGCAGGGCGAGAATGTCGTGGCGCTTGTTCTGCTCTGGCTTTCCTGTGTCATCGAGACGTTTTGATACTGCCATGGAAGCAATCCCATGCAGGTTTCTGACTGACTGCATGCCTTTGGTGAAGAAAGGGTCAGGCAGGTACTTCGCGAATGGTCGTAAAGAGGGCAACCAACCCAACGTCGATGAAACCTCGCCACGTCGATTCAAAGTCTCTGCGCCGCGGGTAAGGATAACGGGTCCCCCTGGCTCCTGCGCTTCACATTCATCACGTCCTTTCTCGACCATCCCGAACGGAGCTCCAAAAGCCAGATCCCCGATGATGTCGAACGCGATGTATGTGCACCAGGGCATCATATTCACTCTCGCAAACCCGTTCTCATCTCCTCTGGCCGCAATCTTGTCCAATTGCTTCACCCATCGCTCGAGGTTCTCTGCCATATGCGACTCAAACGCAACAACAGCGCCCGGCGAGAAAGCGTGAGCGACAATCTTGCGCTTACGGGTATGCTGCGCGCGGTCTCTGGTATTGAATACACCAGGCACTCCGCTGACAAAAGCTTCGTAAAAGACGTCTTTGAGAAAACCATTGCCGTGTGCGTACACAACTTGGATGCCGCGTTCGTTTGCGATAGAGATGTGGTTGTAGCCTATCCTGACGAGAGTGCCGTATCTCTTATGTGCGGCGTGCACGGCGGCGTATTTTTGGCCTTTGCGAGAGTGGTGCGCTACCCATACATTGCTGAATCTCGCTATCAAGGGGCCGGGGATGTGGCGGAGGTGGTTGTATGTCGTGAAGTAAGGAACGATATAGTATAGCACGATCCACAGAGGTATAAACATCACGCATAAGAGGAGGTAGTGTGAAAGGTCCATATTGCTACTATTCAGAAGTTCAAGAGGTTGATGATATTCTTGTGTAGACAGCTACTCGCATTCGAAGTTCCCACGCGGTTTTGTAGTTTTCTGTGCAAGTGTCAGCTGATCAGCTGTATCATGTCAGATCAAGGTGTTTGAGTTGACTTCCCCACTCTTTGCGTAACTGGTATCAGTCCAAAGTCGGCCGTATCAAGTGGGGTAGAGGAGGGGCAAGTCTGCGACCATCAAGAATCTCGAATGGGGAAACACCAAACGAATATCGGTATCTTGCATGTTATACGAAATTGTAAACTAGAAAATCACTCAGGTGTTGTGTATGCAGATGCAAGAATAGTGCTTGACTTGTAGTCCCAACCAGATTGATAGCTTGGACCGAATGGCAGTGCTACAAGACAACCTGATTATCCGCTCCAGGTATACTGCCTCGAAGGATGCCATTCTCTAGCTCTTGGACCTTCGCCATCTTGCAAGTAATTCTCGCGCATAGTGCTTCCGGCATACTTCTCCTGCAAAACTCCTCGTTTCCTCAATTCAGGCCACAAGAACGTGACCAGATCCTCAAAAGTGTCCGGTGTGACCGCGTAATTGATGTTGAATCCATCGACTCCTGCCTCCTCAACCCATCGTTCGAGGATGTCCGCTACAGTGGTCGGACTGCCGATAGCTCGTGGATGAGCGCCTGAGATGGCAAGATGCTCGAGGACGTGCTTCTTCGTCCACTTGAGATCTTTAGTACCAGGAACCGTCTCCGTCCAAGACGCAATCATGGACTGAATAGCAGGTGCCTTTGTACTAAACGCAAAGTCCTCATCATCGGTGAAAGTAGACAAATCAGTACCCGTCCAACCTCCAAACAACGCAGCAGTACCCTCAGTATCAGCATACTTTAGATAATCCTCGAATTTGGCTTGGGCCTTTTCGTCGGTTTCATCTACGCAGATGAAAATGCCTGCGATGAACTTTATGCTGTCTTCAGGTCTGCCGGTTGAGCGAAGCAGGGCTTTGGTTTCAGCGACCACTTTGGCAGTTTTGGCGGGCACGAGACCGGGAAGGAACATTGCTTCTGCGTGTTTTGCAGCAAAGTCTTTGCCTGCTTTGGATGCGCCTGCTTGTAGCAAGAAAGGCGTACGCTGAGGCGAAGGATCCACAATATTGGGACCTGCCGATTTGAAGTATTTGCTATTTTCGATTAGTCCAGCTCGTTGCAACATGATACACCGCACTTACCCTTCATGGTTGATCTTTCTGACTTTATCTGGGTTTGTCCAGACACCAGTCTCTTTATCCGCCTCGACAGCAGTATCTTGCCAACTGCCCTCCAGCAGTTTGTAGAACACATCCATGAACTCGTCAGCAATTCTATAGCGCTCATCATGCTCTATGTTACCCTCCAAACCATAAGACTTTGCCGCGCTTTCCAGATAACTAGTAACGATATTCCAACCAACCCTACCGTTTGTAACTTGATCCAGCGTCGAAAACTTCCTCGCCAAAGCATAAGGATGCTCATAAGTGGTAGAGGCCGTGATACCGAAAGATAGATTCTTCGTCGCGTACGCCAAAGCAGACACCAACAAATCAATCTGGAGGATGGGAATCTGGGCGCCACTGCTGAGAGCGGCGTCATTGCTGCTCTGATATACGTCGTAGATGCCGAGTACGTCCGCGAAAAAGATGCCGTGGAAGTGGTTTTCATCCAGGAATTTTGCGAGCTTGACCCAATGGTCTAGTGTTTGTTTCTGCTGCGAAGGATGTCTCCAGAGACCTTACATATGCTTTAGTGATAGTGAGCAGATCGGTCAGTGCCGGCGCATACCTGGTGCGAGGTGTCCTGGTGCAGTCATGGCGAAGGCGTTCATGATCCATGGCTTTTTGGCCTTGTCAGTGTTGTCTTGAGAAGCCATAGTTTAAGCGATTCTTCGATTTCCAATCTGTCTAAAATAAGCTGCAACTGTCGAAGGTGGTTGGGTTGTAGTGCGTAAAAGACAGTTATATGTTCGACTTTCGGATATGGTGGAGATAAGAAATATTGCGTGCTCGCACATCACAAGCACGCATCCTCACAACCCCCTCCCTTGAACAGTTTGTTTCCTGTGTTAGTCTCTCAACACTTTCATTGTTGTTTATGTCCGGTTGTTCGATCTGGGCAGGTGAAGGATTCGGAGATCCAATGAATACAAGAATTGCATTTAGGCTGCAGAATTACCGATCGCTTGTTTGAAGAGACACCTTCTGGTCGCGGTAAGCGACATCTCCCTTTGCTGTCTTTTCCTTCTTTGTCTTGTGTACCCAAATGTAAACAAAAGGATATATCGTCTCTGGAATCATAGTCAAAGCAATGACCGCAACACTTACACCTGAACCAACATACGACCAGTTCTGCGGCACATTCAGATAGCGCCATGCGAACACACCGTACGCTGTCCAGCAGCCAAGATATCTTGTTATCCTACGCCAACATAAGTATCTGGATTACCATCGCATCTCCCGAGACTCGGACTTACCAGATTTCCAAAGAATGACCTTTGGTATCCCAGTTCTTGATCAAAAGGTACAAACTTCCCCAACCGATGGGAAATTGTAACGCCAAACCAGTCCAATAGGCGGTAACCTGTTCGCGCTCATCTGGCCATATTTGCGCGACTTTCCAGAAGAACGCCAGACATGCAATGATACCCAAAATCATTCTTCCGACCACTGGAGAGCGAGTACCAGGTGCCCGTGTGCTAAGAATTGTGACTGTTGCAAAGGTAAAGTCTAGCAGAAACCACATGGAAAAGCTGATGCGTTCGAAGGTTGTAGTCGTTGTCGTGTAGGCATAGAATATCTCGTAGGCCATTGTTCCACAGCTGATCGCGACGAGTCAGTATATTCGTGTATCGTGGATCAAGAGTATGCTTTACGTGAACTCGATGAAGCCGGCGCATGTCTTGTCTCGGTATGTACGTATCATGTAGAACACGTAGCAAAGCGCATAGATGACACCGCAAGAAATGATCAGACCATCTTGAATATACAAATAGCTTTCCGGCGGGTTCAGTGCTAAGTCTGATGGTTGCACTACCAGATGTGCGCCACGATAATTATTCGCAAGTTCGAAGGCCATGTCGGAATCGCGACAAGTAGGTTGAGTTGTCCGACAGAATCTCGATTGGTCGGAGTCAAGGTGGCAGGGTATCGAAGCAGAGCGTAGAGGCACTCGAGCGGGACTCTCGGAACATGATATATATACTGTTCATGACATCTGCCATGCTTTGAAATATGCTCTCCGTAGGGTTCCGCTCAAGCAGGTCATCAGCAGTCTTGAAGCCGCGGAGCGGTCGTACGCCAAGACACGAAAGCCATGTGTTGCAAACATTGTCTGGAACAGAGAGTGTAGATGCTACAGATCAAGTCAAGCATTGTGTGGTTTGCGCGTGGTCGGAGTCCAATAAAAACTTGCGCAACATACGGGCCATAACGTGGTGAAGACAAGTGAGTCACTCCTGCGGGGGTACAAACTAGTTGGGCGACAAAAGCGACGCTGACCGACGACGCCGCTCTTGTCGCTCCCTCTACTTGCATCGTGGACAAGTCCGACACGTCTGATATAGACCCTCTCGCTCAAACGACCTTGATTGCAGCTTGTTTCTCAGGCATCTCGAATCCAAGACTTGTTTGCAAAGCTTCACTTGCAAGAGCACTTTTACCAGTATCTGTTCAGATGGTTCCCATTCCACATTCTCTGGGGAAAGTCAGAACTATCCTGTTGTCGTACGACAAAGTCAAGGACGATGTTCACCCAGTCACCGTCAAGCACTACGTCGAGATCCTTGAACGCACTGTAACTTCGCTGTAAAAGTGCCTATTACAAACGAGGAACTCAAGCAAGAGCTACGCACTTCCATCAAGTCCGGGCACAGATATGCTTACGAAAACAATCGTCTCTCTGTCACTGTTTCTGATGTTACAACCAAGGCTCGACAATCTGATGTTCAAGACTCGACTCGGCGCGACCAAAGATTTTCTAGACGAATACACAAGCTCTGAGAACCGAGCATGCAAATCAGTCGGCGTGGTTGGGTGTATGCACAGCGATCTGTCCTAGCTATGTCATGATCTCCTTCAAACATGGACCAGATGGAGCAGAACTTGAGAGCGTTTGGCACCGACACTTTCAAATGTCGATATGACAATGAGGCAATGTAAAGGATGACTCTTCTTCAGTTGGACCTTCGAAGGTGAACTGAGCGTGTTCTCCCGCATCGAGTATTGACAAAGCATCCATGCACAGTGGTCCAGTCGCCTCTTCCAGATCACCCCAGATCCATATCTGAGCCGTCTGACCTGGTTTTAGAACAATCTTGTAACGCTTGCCCTCGACTAAAAGGCCTTGGTAGCGTTCAAGAAGACGGCTCTTCTTGAAAATAACAGTGCGGAAGGTCTTCTCACCCGGTCGAAGCGTGAGCGTCTGGTGTCGAACAGGCGAGGTAGCAGAGAAAGGGAAAGATAGCTCTTGTAGTTGTTCTACACTCAACATGTGTGGTGTATTCCAATAAGATGGCGATGGAGGCAGGATGATCTCCTCGTTAGTTTCAGCATCCATCACAACCAAGAATCTGTCCCAAAGAAAATCGTTTGAGGTCAAGATGGTATCGCGTGTATTGACGGTGATGCTACTTGTCACCGCAGCGTCGAGAGCGAGTGTCAGACTGAGATGCATCTCTTCTGGTGCACGACATTTTCCAGGACTCGGATGCGTAGTTGTCAAAGAGGTAGATGCAGTAATTGCTGGAGGTTGATCTACACTCAATGAGGCCATGAATCTGGGATATGATTAGCCATGTCTACGCTACATGCGATGCTAGTGCGGCATACATCGGGGTCTCAGCACACACGACGAGCCAGGTGAAGAGCATCTGAGCTGCGTCATCCCAGCCGCCTGCATGCATGACTTCAAGCACAGAGCCTGCCATTGCCACATCTCTGGTGACAATCTTCGGACCAGCTTCCCATGCCATGTGCTCGTCAAAGTATAAGCATACGTGCGACTGGGGTCGATCTGGCGGTCCAGCATAGCTTGTCGGCAATCTACCACACGTAGGTCGACTCGCCATGTCGTCGTCGTTATGCGAAAGTGCTGATGATAAGTCGGGCACAAAATAGACGTGTAGCATCCAGGGAACGCTTCTCAGAAGCTTGCGGTTCAGAGCAGCAAAAAATGCTTGAGGTGACTCCGCTCGTGGACCTATGACATAGAGAGTATAGGAGAATTTTGGGTCGCAAGAGGCATGTGTGATACTACTGCAATCAACGCACTTCTTTCCCATGTGGTCAACCACCTCGTGTGCCTCGATGTTATCTGACTCGACTCTCAGTGCAGGCGTACACGCAATTGATGGTGGTCGCTTCATAGAATGTGCAATGCTTTTGGGCATCTGAGTATCTGGATCACATCGCTCGCCATAGGTGATGATGTCTTCCCATTCAAGAGAGTTGGTGAACTGATCACCCTCATCATCTTCGTACTCGCATCCATCATCGACCCGTGGTTTCTTCTCGGTTCGCAGATAACCGCGAGTGATCTGTTTGGCGACTGGCTTATCTGGCAAAGTATTGAATTCTAAGCTGCGAGGATCTTCAGGCCAACCCAGAGCGATATTGCGATCCGTCAACGAGCTGAGTGCCCACTCGTGGCCTTCATCATACCAGACAGACTGCAGAAAACGTTCGGCAAGCTGATCAACATGTGTATGGCGCTGTACCAGCAGGTCCTGCCTTAGACCAGGAAGTGCGAGTTCTTCTTCGTCCTGATAGCCCTTAGAATCATTGACGTGGTTCTCAAATTCGCGCTCACTGCCGTCGCGGCCAAGCAACTGAGCAGTATACTCCGCCGAAAGAAGTCCCTTCGTCTCCCAGTCCACATCATCTACCACAAGCAGTTCTTTGCGGTTTAGCAAGATGGGACCCTTGCCTAGCGACTTTCGATGTCGCTTTTCTTGCTCATGGTGGTTGATACAATCCAGTATAGAGGTCTGAGGAACACCGAAGATTTCTAATCGCCAGTCACAATTTTCGTTAAACCTGATAGCGGCATCATTGGAGAAAATGTAGTGTCTCAACTTTTCAGGGAAATCGCTATCGGTGGAGAGGCTCGCAGCACTTGACAATATGTATATCTGGAACGGGAAGAAGCCAACTTCCCGGAACGAGGATTTACTCGGAATGGCGATGTTGTTTCCAGTATGGTCGATGATCGTCCGGGGCTTGAACGTGCGGCTCGAGAGCTGTTTCGTGGGCGGTCTCACTCCAGCTGACTTGCGAGCTGTTTGCTTAGTCCTCGCCATGATCTGGAAAATCGTTGCGAAAGTCTATGTAATGTGTGAACATTGTTCAAGTAAACAACGAAGTGCAACGCATGATGTTGCCTGATTGTTTCATCGCGACGCGGAGACGCGACAACGACACGAAAGGCACCCATTCCTTCCACGTCGACATCGTGCGGTGATATTCCTGATGACAAGACTCAATCGAAGATGGAAATCTTAGAATCACCGTATCGTACGAAGCTTTATCACCTCCAAGAAATATCCGTGACTGGCATGCCTACGGTGCTGCGGAGGTCCTCATCGCGAAGACGATGTTCAAAGCATCGTGATCCAGGAACACCACCAGCGCCTTACGCAAGGATATGTCGATGCTCTTGTCGTCGCTTCGCCTGGGGTTCCGCTACATGGCCGGCATAATGTTATACCGAAAAAGTGTCCTCAAAAGTCAGTTTTATGGGTGGCTCAAAGTTCGACGAATTGAGTCTGCTTCTGTCGCCAAGCCTTGCCATCGACACCAACCCCACCTTGTACTGTTCTCGGGTCATGATTCTCCGTCCGCATCACTCGAACGACAGTGTCGGTCTACTTATCCTTATGTGAGCTGTGCGAGAGGGTTCAGGGTTGCATTATGGATGTGATCGCCAATGCCCCGCCGGACACCTCCACGCTACTCCTCTTTAGCCTGAACAATTGAAATGGACATCAACGTCACTGCTCATTCCACGATGTGATGAGCAGATATAAACCTAGGATGTGAATCCTCATATTCAGATCGGGCTTCGGAGTCGCTTCCATTGTCACGTTATGAGACTCTTCACACAGCTCGATACGCTTACGCTTCTCTTGTCCTCGCTGAGCAGCTTAGTCGCCGGCTTCAACGTGAGCACTGGCTACATATCACCAAACTCTACAGGCGTCCGCATTCAGCACGGATTTGAAACTGTGCTTGTCCAACCCTATGGATATGACGGTTTCCGTGTCAGAGCATGGGCTTTCCGACCGCCCAGCGGTAACGAGATCAGCTTCCTGTATGATCCACCTGTCGAAGGCCCAGAAAATGGCAAAGCTCGAGGTATGAGCTACGACACCAGGTCTAATGGAAACACATCGGTCTCCATCCGCAATGGCAATGCCGTGTTCAGGACTTTCGGGCTTGATAACGGCCATTATCGCCTTGCATTCTACCGAGTCGAAGCCAATGGTTCAGAGACACTACTCACGAATGAATACAACCCTGTCAAGTCTTTGAATCCACGGTACTATTCTTGGAGAGGACCTGGAAGCGAGTTCTCTGCAGCATTCTCCTTCAGCACAGATCCTGATGAGCAGATATACGGCACCGGCACACAGCAAGATCACATGGTCAACAAGAAAGGCGCTGTAATTGACCTCATCAACTTCAATACGCACATACCTACGCCCATGTTCATGAGTAGTCGAGGCTATGGCTTTGTCTGGAATTCAGCCGCTGAAGGTCGCATGGAATTCGGTCCGCTACGAAACCGCTTTACATCAGAGTCAACGACCGTAGTAGATTATGCCATTGTCAGCGCTCCTCAAGGAGATTATGATGGTCTTCAACGAAAGCTGTCCGCAATCACCGGTCGTGCACCAACACCTCCGAACTTCTCACTTGGCTACTTGCATTCCAAGTTGCGTTATGAGAATCAGACAGAAGTCTTGCTCCTTGCTCAGAACTTCCACAATCGCAGTATCCCTGTGTCGATGATTGTTATCGACTATCAGTCGTGGGCGCATCAGGGCGACTGGGGACTTGACCCTGCTCTGTGGCCCAATGTCTCCTATATGGCCGCGCAAGTAAAGCAGCTTACGGGTGCCGAGATGATGGCTTCACTTTGGCCCAGCGTAGAAGACGCCAGTGTCAACTACATCGAGATGCAGGCTGATGGCTATCTGTCAGCCACTCGTTCTGGCCCTGGTACAACCGACTCCTGGAATGGAACGTATATTCGCAACTACGATTCCACCAATCCTGACGCACGAAAGTTCCTCTGGGACACACTTCGCCGAAACTACTACGAAAAAGGAATAAAGAACTTCTGGATCGATCAAGCGGATGGAGGTGCACTCGGTGAAGCGTGGGAGAACAATGGACAGCAGTCGTATATTCAGAGTATTCCCTATCCTCTACCTGATGTGCTGTATCACGCAGGCACGCAACTCAGCGTAGGTAAGCTCTACCCTTGGGCTCACCAACAAGCTATCGAAGAAGGTCAACGCAACGCTTCAAACACACAGCAGGGCTCTGCTTGTGACTCGCTCTCATTATCTCGTTCCGGCTACATCGGTTCTCAGCGCTTCTGCAGTATGATCTGGTCCGGTGACACGGTAGCCAACTGGGAAACATTAAGTGGCCAAGTATCGAACGCGTTGTCTGCTGCAGCAACAGGTTGGGGCTGGTTTACAGTCGACGCAGGAGGTTTCCAAGCCGATCCAACCATCGAATGGAGCAACAACATCGACAGACCCCAGTATCGCGAATTGTATGTGCGATGGCTTCAATGGACCACCTTCTTGCCCTTCATGCGCAATCACGGTAGCCGCAACTGCGACACCAAAAGCGCATTCACCTGCGACAACGAACCATGGACTTATGGCGCACAAAACACGCCCATTATAGTCTCCTACATCAATCTGCGCTACCAGTTGTCTGCTTATCTACGTGCAACCTTTGCTGCATTCTCCGCCACCGGAAGAATGATCATGCGGCCAATGTACATGGACTTCTCGCTCAGCGATGCTAACATCACTGCATGGACAAAAGTGAACAACAACTTCACCACCCAGCAATACATGTTTGGCCCTAGACTTTTGGTCACTCCTGTTACACTACCCAACATGACGGCTTGGGAGGTTTATCTTCCGCAGACAGGCGGTAATCAAGAGAAACCTTGGACTTATTGGTGGACGAATGCGACGTATGCGGGTGGACAAGTCGTTAATATTTCTGCGCCTTTGGAACATATCCCTCTGTTCCACCTCGGTAGCCGCGAAGACATTATGGGTGGGAATGTATTCTAGTGTTTTTTCCATAGTCAAGAGGAAACATATTGCAGGTGCCCGAACATGTTCCGGATGGAAGCTGACCGGATCAAGCGTCTTTCGTGAGCGCTTGCATTATGAACTGCTTGTGTTGTTCTTTTCGATTTTGTCTTCCAGCATATCAAGAGCGTGCTCTTTCTCAAAAAAAAATTAAGGTCCCATTGAAGTTGAGAAGATGGAGAGAATGATCAAAAAGTGCAAAAGTAAAGGTCGTACCCGGGATCGAACTGGGATTACCGGAATCAGAATCCGATGTGCTAACCATTACACTATACAACCAATTATTGAAAACGAGATCTGCTTTGTCTGTTAATAATACTTTGTTCCCAATCCCTAATGTCGGGTTTTGCGATCACGTCTTCCAAGCAGAGAAAAACGTGCCTTATGCTAACACTCAAACCCAGATACATTTTCTCAATTGTAAAGTGAGAAGAACAGAGAAGTTTGAAAAGAGAAAAAGCTCTTGGCTTTTATTTCATTATAGAATCCTCGCATTATATCATACGTGGTTTGAATCATCATCTAAGAAGCTAAAAGACATAACAATTGGTATCGAACAAAAAAAAAGAAACATGACTTTTTGTTTTCTTTAATAAGCAAGAGGGACCTTTTCACCCTTCTTCTCGTACTCGAGAACCTCGGCAGGGTCGGTGCCGATGACGGGGTTGTGCGAGTTGTGGCCATCCATGGTGGGATCATGGCCCTGCTGGGTGACGTGGTGGTCGTCGCGCTGGGAGAGAGTGTACTCCTCGTTGTCAATGTGCTTGAACATGAACCAGAAGACGACGGTGAGGATACCGCCGGCAATGGCGCAACCGCCAAAGTCCCAGGTGAGGTAGGGGTCTCTGATGACGGACGAGCAGGCAAGACCGATGAGGTAGGCAATAGCGGTGGAGAAGAGGTTGATGGCGGAGACGAGACCACGCATGTTGGGAGGAGCACGCGAGTAGGCAATACCGTAGGCAGGGACGTTGATGAACAGTTCGGAGATACCACCAATGGCGTAGGGGATGGCGACCCACCAAATGGTGATGGGAGCGACGAGGGAAACACCGTTGGCGTCAACGCAAGTCTCACTGGAACCGTACTTGCCGCAAGGACCAAGCTTGTAGGCGTAGGAGTTCAGGACGGTGTAGCCGATACCACCAAGAGTGGAGAGGGCAAGACCGGTGGTCATACGGGCGACAGGACCGTAACGGATGTGCCATCTGCGGAGAAGAGGGTAAAGACCGTAGTTCAAAACGGGAGCCATCATGATAATGGACAAGGAGTTGAAGTTGCTGATAACATCGTTGGGAACACCGTTGGTGGTGAGCATGGTGGTCAGGTAAGAGGCAGCAGAACCGATACCGTTGTCGTTCAGGTATTGGATGGGGAAGAAACAGAAGATACCAGTAGCCTGGAAAGTACGGCGGACATCCTCGACGAACTGGTCATCCCAAGAGGTGGAGTAACTAAGGCCTCTGGCGGCGATCACGGAAGGCTTGGCAGGCTCCCAGAAACCGTGGCGACCGATTCTCTTGAGACCTCCAGCACGGAAACAGATGGTAAGAACCTTGAAGACGTTGGGAAGGTCGGAACCGCCTGGTGGGTGAAGCACGAGACGCTTGCGGAGGTACCAGAGAAGGAGAGGGAGAGGGATGTAGAGGATGAGAGGAATGAGGAAGGCCAACCACCAACCAACGTACTTCTCGCAGTAGGCAGTCTAGAATGTAAAATTAGCATGTTTCTGGCATGAGAATGGCACATCAGCAACTTACGGCCACTCCCATAAATCCTCCTATGTTGATCAGGAGGTAGAACCAGAGCATAGCACGCTCGGTAGAAGCCTCAGGGTCGACGATAACTCTCTCGCCCTTCTTGGTGCTGACCACAACAGGCACAGTCTCGGGCATCTGATCGAGAAGAAGAGGAGAAACATTGGGCTTGAAGATGCCTGCAAACCATGTTAATAAGATGCGCATTTACAAGAGCTGATGAGAGTAAACTTACCGGAACCAACAGCAAGCAGGTAGACGGAAATGAAGAAGGGTGTCTTGGCAGAGCCATTGGCGAGAAGGCTAGGAGCAGAAGCACCAACCAAAAGGACGTGGGCAACACCGAAGAGCAAGACACCCCAGCAGATGAGCTTGAAACGGCCAGTCTTTGCATCGGCGAGGTAACCAAAGACCAGGGGAAGAGCGTAACAGAGCAGGGAGAAAGACTGGGAGACAGCGTTGGCCTTGACAGTACCCATGCCAAGAGCACCAGCGGTCTGCTGGGTGCCCTCTGCAGGTGCACCATATCCGTTACCGCCAACAGGCATGGGACGGTTGACGAAGTTGCTGAACAATGGCTGACATCCGTAGTAAGAGGCGCGCTCACAGAATTCGACAACGCAAATCAGGTAAGCGACGGTGGGAAGAGAACCAGGAATACGGCGAAGAGTCTTGCGCTCTTCTTCGGTGGGCTTGCCCTCGTAGTCCTCGGTGGTCAAACCAGGAGCATGAGCAGGCTCAGTGCCCATGGTGTAGTTGTGCTTCTCATCGAGAGAACGCTGCGGTGTGATTTGGTCGGCCATGATGGATGTGTCGGTCGATACGGGAACGGCTGATCAAAAAGACGATCGCAGGGACGAGGGACAGGTGCATCTCATATACGCTCACGGTGCTCACCTTCCAGTGCAACCCCCCGGGGCACCTCACGTTGTGCACTGACCTTGCAGGCGAAGCCCGTGTGTTACAGCATGGGCAAAAGATAATGCTATGATCGTCAGAGGATCCGAGGCTCGATACAAGAGGCAATTTCTGATCCAACCTCCATGAGGCAGGTCAACAGGATCAGCGCCGTTCGAGGCTCGAAGCCCTGTGGTGTTGCAAAATAGGCAGCGCCTCGGTCGAGTGCGGAGCCCTACCGTTGGTCGCTCACCTGCCGTAAAAAGCTAGCACACGTTGAGTCAGATCCAGACCTGGACATCTCTTGGAGCTCCGCCAAACGACTGTGATAAGCAAGGGCCTTGGCGAGGAGGATATCGCTAAACCAAGCCAATTCTTGGATTTAGGCTTGCATTGTCTTGGTCGAGCTTATCACGCAATATGAGCTATGATAATTGATCGCTTTGTTTTGTTCACGAGCCAGACATCAACAACAAGCAAAGAAGCGCGCAAGGTAATTCACCGCTCGCCTGGGCAGCGCAAAGCAATAATTTTTCTCTCTCTTGGCCTCAAGCACGCCATTTTTGAACCGACTCCTAGCAGCACTCGGCAGATGTCCCTTGTCGCGAGAACGAAGTCAGGTTAGGTTTAGAACACAGCTGCAAGGTCCACCAAGCACACCCTCAGCGGACGGGTTATTGTGGAAATCTCGCGTGTGTCCGCCCCCAAGATAAACGAAGCACGCGATCACAGGGCCAGCCAGTCGATGTCGAGCAAAAGGGAAACTGCTTGTCAAGGAAACTCTTTGGCTTTGAGTCTTTGCGGAGCGCAGTGCGGAGAGCCAATCGGTGGTTAGCCGCCTATCTGGTAGCGCCGAAGCTTGGGTAATTTGTGCTTGTTTGACTGGTTGAAATTAGCACACGTTACTGATCCTCGTGCGCCTCCGAACCTCGTCCTGCATGTTGGCTGCTTCGCTGTTCCTTCGAGATGCTTTCCAGATGTGCATACAACCCGGGAAGTAGCTCTGAACAAACATCAGCCACTCGCCAACTTCTAATTCTAAATGCGGGATTATCTCACATTGCTTGAACACCCTTAGAAGCGCAGTCACAATGTCTGGCAGCGGAACTACAGGGCGAGCGTTCGATGCTTGGCTGCAAGTCTTGACGGCTTGAAGTCGCTTATTCCGAGGCTTATCATCGCCACATCAATCCTTCAACAAGTCTATCGAGAGATCTTCGTTATCTCATTGTACACAGTACAAAAGAAAGCATGAGAGGTGGCAAGATGGTTCCGCCCAATATCTTGGCACACGATACGGGGAGACCGAGTCCACCAGTCCGCGTGAGTTCCGCTGTCAGTGTTCAAGATAGCGAGGTCGTATAACGGCTGGTTAGTCCTTCAATGCAACCTCCCTATCACTCGTCCATAACCGGTCTTCTGAACTAGAGGTATGACCCGCTAAGGACTTGAGGTTCGATAGCTGCCCGTCTACAACCATGTCATCATCCATTCTACGGTGCTCATGAGTCCATCACGGCTGTACGTCCGCACGTGTCAGCCAGCCTTATCGACTCATGCGAACCATATGTGATTGCATGATTCCATAATGCCTCTCACAGCCCTAACTTTGACGGATAACGATCTGTTGCTTCTTTTGCACTTGCTACATGTCTATTCAGCTGCAGCGTCAAGCTGCATGAATACGAGTCAACAGACATGAATCACGCGGTTGCTCGCGGAACTGATGCAATAATCAGTGTGCTTTGCGCACTCATTCCGTGGATATCTGACGATTTCCTTGCCCTGCACGGCAACTTAACAGGGCGCGGCAAAGTTCATATCCACCACTGTCTTTCAGCAAGTCGTGCATTCCCGGGTTCCGTCGAGGCAGTCTTGGCACAAACATACAACGGAAACATCGCTCCTTTGTCAAAACGGACTCCTGTTGCAAGTATTCGTTTATACCTGCCGTGCTTCTTCTACATCCAACATCCAATAAACAGCGCTGCGCAACTTGACCTCCTTCCTGTTTTGGGCTCTCTCATCTCTCAACACCAGCTGAAGCTTATATCAACGACAGCACGGTCGGTCTCGTTGTGCAGCGCCCCAAAAGAAGGCGACAGTCAAGGTCGGCCTCCATGGTTTGCAAATCGAGACCGCTGGCTTTGAAAGGCTGCGGTGTTCCATTGTATCGCTGTCTGTTTGTGTTCACTTGGTCGAATATGTTGTTCCAGGGCAATGCTTCCATCTGAATCTCCTTGAGCTCCCTGTGCCTCTCGTGTCTCGAGCATGGAGTAGTATGCTATGACTGCTGTGATTAACCTTTAGCTCTCTGCGCTCTCATTGCTGTAACACCACTGCCCTTGCTGTTACAGCTGGCGTGTGGTGATCGTCATGCCGCGGCATGAAGCGAATCGAAGCTTGAGGCGTAAGTCATGGCCCGAACGGTCATATCTCTTGGCCAACTCTGCTCTAGTCGACGGTAGCACCCTGACCTCTATCTTGTTTCGCGACTACAGCACGAATAGAGCTTGCAGTGATTCCTTTAGCTATGAGATGCAACAACGATTGGTCTTGCTACACACTTTATGAGTGAAGAAAGTATCAAAACTCTGCCGATGTTGTGTTGTGGACATGACTTACAGATTTGGCAAAAGCACAGTCGTAGGTGAATAGATGCTTAGCACACATTCTGATTGCTCTTTGTATTCTCGACAAAGACTGTAGCGTTGACTTCAACGAGTAGACATTTCCAAACGACCCAAATTTCTAACAGATCCTTGTTTTTCTCATCTACAACAACCATCCCATCCCAACCATTCGTCCTTTCCCCCTTTTTGCATCTCACGAAACCACACCCTGGGTCTTGAGATCCTCAACCTGTGACTCTGAATATCCCAACTGTTGCAAAACTTCACTGGTATGCTGTCCCAACGTCGGCGGCGGAGTTCTGATTCCCGGTGTGCTTTCCGAGAACTTGACAGGTGTGTTGACGAGTTTGATGGGACCACAGGAAGGGTGATCTACTTCTTTGACCATATCTCTTGCCAGAACTGTTTTGTTTTTCATCAGCCATGATCTTCTGAAACCTCAATCCCTCAGAATAAAACAAAGGGGTGGGAGAACAAAGGAATGAAAGCAGGCTTACCATGTTCATGTTTCATAGTTCCTGCAATGTCGTTGACAGCAGCATACGGCATACCACTGCCCTCGAAAACATCCAACCACTGCTGTGTCGTCTTGGTTTTCGTAATGGTGGTGATCAACTCCTCGAGTAAATCTCTATTCGCCACTCTCTGCGCATTAGTCACGAATTTGGGATCTGCCTTCCATTCGGGTTTGTGGAAGAGATCACACAAAACACCAAAGAGGCGGTCATTGCCACCTCCAATCATAATACTGCCATCGGAGGTCTCAAAGCCTTTGTAGGGTACGATGGAGGGATGTGCTGTGCCCCAACGTCCCGAGTCTGGTTTTCCGGAGATGAGGTGTGAGGAGGCGAGGTTGGAGAGGGTGGCGACTTGGCAGTCGGACAGCGAAACGTCTATCCATTGGCCTTGGCCGGTGATGGAGCGTTGGAGTAGAGATGCGAGGATGGAGTTGGAGGTGTAGAGGCCGGTGGTCAGGTCAGTGACTGCAACACCCACTTTTGCAGGTTGGCCGTCGCGGTGGCCGGTTATGTGCATGAGTCCCATTTCACTGTTGCTTGCATCAGTCCCTGCCCAATAAAACCCCTCGACAACCCTAGTCGAAATTGGAAAGGAATCAAAAACTCACGCCTCAACCATGACATCGTAGCCCGCACGATCGCTATACGGACCCGTCTGTCCATATCCAGTAATACTCGCATAGATCAACTTAGGATTAACCTTCTTCAATGTCTCATAATCCATCTTGTATTTCTTGAGCGCGCCAGGAAGATAATTCTCAACCAAAACATCGCACTCTGCAGCAAGCTTGTGCAAAATCTCCACACCAGAGGGTGATTGGAAAGATAGAGCGAGGGACTTCTTGTTGCGGTTGACAGAAAGAAAGTATGCTGATTCGCCGGGGGTGGGCGATTTGGAGGGTGTTTCCTTGATGTGAGCAGCGTAAGGAGGACCCCAAGCTCGTGTGTCGTCGCCGCGTGTCGGATGTTCGATTTTGATGACTTCTGCACCTAGATCACCTAGAATTTGTGTGCAGTATGGCTGTTTTCGCTCGTTGTCAGTTCTCGTTCTTGTTAATTTGTATGTGTCTAGCGCTTGCTTGCTTAATTGATGGAAGGGCAGTGTTCGGTCATGTGTCTGTTCTGTCGTCTGTGGCTGTTGTTCATGTGCTTTCTCTGAGGTGCGTTTTCTGTTTTTCATGGCTTGTTTTCCCGCAAGGCACCGAGGGTGGAGTCGTGTCTTTCGAGGAAGCAGGTGCTTTCTCTTTTTCCAGTGTCTGATAAATTCCTTTCCAGACATCAACTCCACCCATTCCTCATGTCACTCTAGACAAAGCCAGAGCATTTTCTTCTTGGGGATCTGGTTGTTTTCTCTCTCTGCGGCCGCTTGATTCCCATCGTGCTCACTTCTTGGTCATCTCTTTCACATATCTTTCTCGCACGAACAGCCTCTGACCACCCTAACAACCATCTCTTTCTTACCCAGCCAGCTTGTCCTCAGCCAGCTCTTCCTGATCTCTTCCATCTCTTCCTCTTCCACTTCCCTTTCCCCTGCCGATTCCCTTTTCTCAGAGCCCAATTCTTTCCTCTCAGGGTCCGCACTTCAACCCCAAACTCCTCCATCTCTTCACGCCCCCACTCTCATCCCAAAACCCCTTCCACTTCAAAAGA
The DNA here is from genome assembly GCA_024195555.1 of Aureobasidium sp. EXF-12298. NCBI lineage: Eukaryota > Fungi > Ascomycota > Dothideomycetes > Dothideales > Saccotheciaceae > Aureobasidium > Aureobasidium sp. EXF-12298. The sequence continues at coordinate 8,795 of SWBJ01000206.1, read as the reverse complement.
CAGAAAAGTAAGAGAAAAAGAAAAGTAAGATACTCACACCAGCAAGAACCCTAGTCATATCCAACACTTTGACTCCTTTGAGCGGTAGAACTTCTTTAGCTTTCGTTGCCGTTGCCATCATCCTAGATGAAACTAGTCGTTGTCCATTGGTAGTGATAAATGGTCGTGTGAGCACCGCTGCTCCTCGGCGGTTGAGAAGTTGGAAGCTGGACATTGCTGCTGTCGTTGCGCAAGGTTTGCAGTCCACAGGAGACAAGGAAAGAGATATTGATAAGAGAGAATTCACCAAAAGTGTCCACAGATCAGAAAAGAGAAAGAAGGAAAACAAGCAAAGATGAGAAACAGAATAATATGTGCCGTCGGTTGTTGCGATGTAATGCATGCGTGCAGCGGTTACGGAGCCTCCATCATCATGTGGGGATCTTCGGGGCCGAGTTTCCGATTCTAAATCGCCATGGACGACGGGACCGAGGCCCGATGCGATGCGCAGGACAAAACCGACGCAACATATCAGCAAAAGTAGTCTCCTGTCAGGTGCACTGTTTTGAAGTACTCGTAAAGGGAGATTTCGCAGAGGATAAAGTCATTTCATCGAACGTTCTTTATGTAGATTCTCAACACCCCCCTAAACCTTTGCCCGGAACACCATTTCCCAATGCAACAATTGAAAATATAAAACGAGAAAAATCCCCCCTCCATGCTCGAGACTTTTTAACGACTTCTTCCTAACCGAGCATCCAGCGATATAAAACAATAATAACCGAGTCAAGCAACATGTAGTGTCATTGTGATTAGCACATGACGTAGGTGCACTTGCCCTTGGCCTCGCGACCCTGCTCGTTGGCCTCGAGGTTGTACTCAATAGCAACGTCCAAATCTCTTCTGTTTCTCTCATTGGGCTTGCAGAGAAGAGTGCCGTTAAGCTTCTCACCAGCCTCAACAGTAAGGTTGTCGTCAAGGTAGAAGACGGTCTGTTTCCAGTGCGTGTACTTTGTGTGAGGACCGGTCGAGAACTTGACGGGCTTGTGGCAGGCAGAGAATTCAATGTCGAACCAGGCGATCAGTGCGTGCACGTAATCGGTGCGGCGAACAGGGAGCGAGTATGGGAGGTGGAAAGCGAGATCGGCGACCTTGCAGGTGTACAGGTCGAGGGTGATGAGAGGTGCGGGATCAGTGACGACAGCCTTGAGGTCAACAGTGTCGACAAGAGGCTCGGTGAGGGCGGTGCGCTTGAGGGGAGCGTAGTCGAAGCCCCAGACGTTATCCCAGACTGCGCATCGAGGTCAGTAACAGTGAAGATGTTGCGGGAGAATGCGCGACTTACAGTTGATCTTCTCCTCCTTGTAGTCGCCATCCTCGATACCGGCGACGAAAATGGTGGCCTTGTCGGGGAAGATGAGACCACCCTTCTTGAGGTAGCGATCGCGAGCCCACAGGACAGTGTCCAACATGGACTCGTAGAGCAAGAAGTAGCCCATCCACTCGGAGATGATGATGTCGACCTCGGGGAAGGGAAGAGTAACCTCCTCCATCTTGCCCTGGAGAAGAGTGATCTTGTCGCTCAAGCCGTTGACCTCGACAATCTCCTTTGCCTTGTCAATGATGGTCGACATGTCAACACCAATGACGTGCTTGGCGCCAGCCTTTGCTGCGAACCTGTGGATTGAATCTCAGTATGCGGTCGTGTAAACGAAGGGAGGAAGGGATGCGCACATGGACAGAATGCTGGTTCCGCAACCAACATCGAGGACGACCTTGTCCTTGAAAAGGTGACGGTTCTGGTAGATGGCGTCGCGGTAGCTGCGTGTGCGCACGTCGTCCTTGAGCATCTCCTCGTGGATTCCATGGTGGTTGTAGCTATTGGGTATGTCAGTCTTGCACCTCGTACAAGAATGGCGTGAATGGAGAATTACCTGTTGAAGTAGTGCTGCTCAGAGTGAGCAAGACCGGCGAGACGGTCGGCTGGTGCCGCTGCGGTTGCGTTGTTTGCCATGTTTGCTATGTCTGAGCCGAAGTGAATTGAGCGACCGTGATGAGATTTGTAGAAATGAACGCGACAAAAGATACAAAAGTGGAAGGAGGATTTTTCTTGAGCAGGAGATGATGCTTTTTCATCCAAAAGCAGAAGCTTCGACTTGGACGATTAAACGTCCGAGCGTTGTCGGACTTTGTTCAAGAAACGCCGCCGCTCAAGCAAGACCCTGTCAAAATCTCGTCTCAAGTCTGGACGCCTTGGCAGTAGAAAAATATTCAGATAATAAATATTTACAGTAGTGAATATTATCTTCTTGGGATCACCATCAGCCAACAATCTCATCAGCACCAGCCATGGTCGCATCATCCATGCCGCCACATCTTTCGGCCGGTATGAAATGGCTGTACACTTCTTCATTGTCATCAACCAGCCATTTCAGATCATTCTCCTCAGGACCAAGTAATGCTGCCAGTCCTTGGCCAGGTTTTGGATGATTGGCTGTGGGATTGTCGAGCTCGTTATACCCTTCGTCCACGTCATCATCTGGCCGTACTGGTAGAGGATAGTAGGCGTGTTCAGAATCGTCAGATGGTGGCTCAGGTGGGTTCGGTGGCAGAGGCTCGACTTGTGCCTTAGGAGGATCAAGTAGATCTGTGAGTGTGGTAGGTATAGGTGTTTGGAAAGCTCCTGGTGGGAACAATGCCAGATCTGGATGTGATTGTTCTGCCCGTAGTAGCAACTCGACCAGCGCATTTGTTGGTAATAACATCAAGACTTCTCGTTTCTGCAACTGTCAGTTTTTTGTCACGCTGAAAACATCGGCACGACACGTACTTGGTGATCCATCAAGTCCCCTCCCGACATGAACGAATCAATGTCAACTTCAGGCGGTGGTCGAACAGTACAGTCTGAGCAGAACCATTCCATGTCGGGGACATCTACAACCTCCTGGCTGATGGGAGGGTAATGGCAATAGCGGTGGTAAGGAGTGTTGCAGCCATCACAAAATACTATCATGTTGGTGGCTGGACTATGAGGTCGGAGACATTGCTTGCACACTGCTAGTTCCGGATTCCTACGTCCCCAGTTGCGCTTACGTTTTGTGCCTGAGGTGGGTGATGGTATGACTGGTACAAAGGTGGTAGGTTTTGTGATTGCGCGACCAGAGCGCGAAGTTGTCGCTAAAGGAGTGCCCTCGGCATCGTCAAACAAATCGTCGTCGCTGTCGGAGCTGACTTCGTGAATCTTGATGCCTTCAGCCAGAGGCTTCCGGCCACCTCTGCCGCCTCTCCCCCTTGGACGACCTCCTCTTCCTCGGCCACGACCTCGGCCTGTGGATGGCGGTGTCTCAGCAGCTGCCGACAATGGTGACATGGCAGTTCCAGGTAATGCGCCTCGTCCTCTGCCTCTTCCTCGACTTCCCCGCGGGCGGCCTCCACGATTCCTCCCTCGTCCTCCGCGCACGACTGGCGTGGCAGCATTGATTGACGTATCCATATCCTCCTCTTTTACTCTAGCGTCAGCACCCAGTGAGGTCGAGGTAGTCATGTTCTTGAGGACAGCATTTCTGGCAGCTTCCCACTCTTGTGTACTATAAGCCGCAGACAGATTTGTCGAAGGCAAGCGTTCTAATATTTGTTCTGTAGCCGGAGAGAAGGACTTGATGGCAGGTTGGGCGGTAGTATGGTGTATAGGTGCATTGATCGAAGGGATGGCAGTCGCTGGCGCATTGGTGGTTGAAGGATTCAGAGATGGCGGCTGGGTCGAGTCGACTTCGGGAGGCGCATCGGACTGAGCATCTGCAAGGGAAGGAGCGTCGGTCACGGGTGGATTGTCATTGGGGGCAGTCGACATGTCGACGTCTGACTGAGGCAATTGGCCTGTCGCATGACCCGATGGAAGCTACGCCGGGAGTCACCGCCACATGCTCAGAAGCAGCTCTCAGCCACAGGTTGTCACCGTGCGCCACATAACGCGGCATCTACGTCAGTGGGCTGAGCCGCAACCGTGGATATCAACAAATCTTGGGCCCTCTCTCTGTTTCGTCGCACGACAAGATCAACAATGTCGGTACCAGAACGACCGTCAATCGCCGTTACGGCTGCTCAGAGGACGGAGCGTCACGATTTTGCAGAGTCGACACCACAACCTTCTCTCTCGCCCTCACCCACCCCAAGTCCCCCTCCTCCCCAACACCGGCCCGTCTCTCCTATACCCTCGACATCGTCGTCCAAGAAGCCTGCCGAGCCCGGCCGCCCGCGATGGATTCTTCACTTGCAGGCCCAGATGTGGCGCTTCCTCATGGGCATCGGCATGCTTCTGCACCGCATGGCTCCTCCTCACCCGCCCAAACCCTCGTTCAAACGCTCCATCAAGGCCACCGTCAGTTCCAAGCCCGGCAATTTTGATCTGCACTTCTACGTGCCCAAGGACTACGAACATAACCGCCGATCGAACTTTGCAAAGAAAAAGTACCCCTGTGTCATCAACTTCCACGGTGGAGGCTTCACCCTGGGCAGCCCTAGTGACGATGCTCGCTGGTGTGGAACCGTCGTCGATGAATGCGGTGCTGTTGTTGTCTCGGTCGATTACCGCCTAGCCCCGGAGAACCCTTTTCCTACCGCCGTTGAGGATGGAGTAGATGCTGTTCTCTACATGGCAGATAACGCCGACGAACTCGGCATTGACGAGAACAAAATCGCCCTTTCTGGTTTCAGCTCCGGTGCCAACATGGCCTTTACCGTGCCTCTCCGCCTTTACGATCACCAGAGCGAGTTTGGCCGAATTGCCACACACCATGGTGCCTCTTCTTCCATGCTCAGTCTGCCGGGAATCCAGGACGTTGCTTCATCCAGTCTTAGTGTTGACCGCATTGTCCGCAGCCGCAGCCACACTGTCGCTCCTACCCTGGCCTCGCTGCAGAAACAGCAGATGACTATCAAGCAAGTAGAGACTGTCCAATCTGTATCTATCTGCGCAATCGTCCCATGGTATCCATCCTGCGACTACACTCAGACCCGTGAAGAGCGCAGAAACACTTCTGTTCGCACTGATCAAGACCTCCCCGCCATCTTCACGAACCTCTTCGACGAGTCATACCTCCACCCTCCTGACACTATTCCTCTGGACTCACCTTATCTCTCCCCCGGCATCGCTCCTACCGACCTTCTCGCCGAAGCCTTGCCCCAAGAAATTGTCATGCATACTTGTCAATGGGACATGCTTCTGGTTGAAGGTGAAAAGTTCCGCGATCGTCTGATGGGCAAAGGCATCAACAAAAATGTTCACTACAAAATGATTGAAGGTGTGCCTCATGGCTGGGACAAGGCACCAAACCCTCTCAAACCTACTCCTGGCGTCAAGGAGCATTATCTCAATGCTACCAATCACCTACGACGAATCTTTGCAAAGCAAGGTGGCAGTGCCCCTGATGATGCGACTGTTGGGGGTGTAGCTGGTGAAGGCAGAAGAATGAGTACTTTGGTCAATTAGATATTCTGTGCTTCTTTTCTGCTGGCGTTGTACCATGTCAATCTAGGCTTCTTTTTTCTCCTTCTCTTCTTTTCATTGCCGGTCGCTTTCGTTTCCTCTCTTGTAACACATTGTCAAAATCGTCTCTGCCAAGCAATGCCCCGACGTTCATTCCCGAATCTCAGACGAACACATCACACTTGTTACATCTGTCACTCCACGAGGCTGCATTGGTACTGAGAACTGCTTCAGGCCGACATGACCTCTCTGCATAAGTCTACGGCCCATCTTGGAGCGACAGTCCCGCCATCTCCTCAGCTCGCCCTGATGCCCCGATCTCGGGTCTGTTGTCTTCTGTCTCGCACATCCTCGGCCGTTAACAAAAACACCTCAGCCTACAGAGATAAAACCGACATCGAGCTTCTCATTCGACGGATTTGCCATGCCTCTCGTCCGGTATACCGCTTGCAACAGCCTGTACGGGCTTGGCCGCTTGGCCTTTTCTGGGCAAAGAATATATCCACGACTTTATCCCCCTTGGCAACGTATACCACTTCATATCAATGCACGCCACAAGGGCTTCGTCTGCAAACGAGTACTGCCATCAAGGTTGCCAGGCGAGGGGTAGGTCATTTACCCCAGGGGGAAATTGCCATCTCCACAGTATGCACCTTGCGGGGAAGTTGTTCCATTGAGGCAGGCCTGGTCTTTGGGTTTCTGTATAGCCGCCTTCGGATGTCTGCAGTGACCTCTTGGGAAAGCGATGTCGCGTCTAGCATGCAGCTCAATTGCGGCTGGTTGACGGATAATCTGGGCGACAGCAAGTGCGAAGGTAAGTGTATTTGGCGGTAAATCTATGCCAGACGACTACAAAAAGCCTCATCCATCCTCTACATGTACTGGGAGATCTTCATCGACAGATCTGCTCGGTTCCAAATTCCCAGAAGCTCCAGTGTCGTCTGCAATAGAATAGCATGCATTTCTCCACAATCACTGCAAGTCTTGCCCTGCTTGGACTCGGTACTGCCACTCCAACTGAGTAAGTCTTTTCTTCTTCTGTATTTGATGGCTATAATTCTGATCTGGGACATGCAGCTACAGCACCTCTTCTTACTCCAAGAACCAAGGACTCGCTCAAGCCTGGACCTCCAAAGGTCGCCAATACATTGGTACAGCATTGACTATCCGTGATGACCCCGTCGAACAAGGCATCATTCAATCTCGGACCGATTTCAACTCCATCACTCCCGAAAATGCCATGAAGTGGGAGTCTACCGAGCCGCAACGTGACAACTTTACGTTTGCTGGTGCAGATGCTGTCGCCGAGTTTGCCGACAGATACAACAAAGAGATGAGATGTCACACTCTGGTCTGGCACTCTCAACTGCCTGCCTGGGTCAGTCAAGGCAACTTTGACAACAAAACCTTGATCTCCATCATGGAAAACCACATCAAGAAAGTCGCTGGCAGATACAAGAACAAGTGTACTCACTGGGATGTTGTCAACGAAGCACTCAACGAAGATGGCACCTACCGCAGCTCAGTCTTCTACAACACTATCGGAGAGGCATTTATCCCTATCGCTTTCCGTTTCGCTGAGAAGTACGCTGGGTCCAAGACAAAGCTGTACTACAACGATTACAACCTCGAGTACGGCAGTGCCAAGGCCCTCGGTGCCCAACGCATTCTGAAACTCGTTCAGAGCTACGGCGTCCAAATCGACGGTGTGGGATTGCAAGCCCACCTGAGTTCTGAAGCTACTGCATCCACTGGCGGCGGTGTCACTCCAGACGTCCAAACCTTGACAAATGTGCTCAAACTATACACAGACCTTGGCGTCGAGGTTGCGTACACAGAGCTGGACATCAGATTCACCACTCCCGCCACCGATGCAAAACTCAAGGCTCAAGCAGATGCTTATGCCAGAGTCGTTCAGTCCTGCATCAACGTCAAGAAATGTGTTGGTATCACTGTTTGGGTAAGTCTGCTTTTCCTCTCTTCTATCTGACATTGTTTCGTCCCAAAAGGCACAATGCTGATCTGTATATGCAGGGTGTCTCGGACAAGTACTCTTGGATCCCTGGTGTTTTTCCTACTGAGGGTGCGGCATTGCTCTGGGATGAGAATTTCAACAAGAAGCCTGCTTATAGCTCTGTCCTCAAGACCATTCAGTCCTTCCGTAGATCTTGAGCATCCGTCGAGCGTGCGAGTGCAGCATCTCTGGTTGTTTTGAGTTGTATGTATGGGCCACAGCTGGCTGTCTTGAGCTCGCTATGAGCACGGAATCAAGTCTCGAATAATCGGGTGGCCAAGATAGCACCCGAGACACCTTTTGTTTACATCCCTCGACACGATTACAATCTCGAGAAAGGCTATGTAGCTGTAACTTTTCGCAATCTTCAGTACGCTGTTACTAAGACTGCTTACTAGATTAAGGATATAGTTAGAATTGCCGACTCGCAATTGCAACCTGTCATCGCATACATAGAGAAGTCCAATGATCTTCGATACATTTTCATGGTTCTGGCGGCAATTAGAACTGGATATAGGGTACTCCTGCCATCGACTAGAAACAGTCATGAGGGTCATGTTTCGTTGATCCGATCCACCAACTGTACAAATTTTTTCTATAGTGCCGAGTCAAAGTCTGATGCAGAAGACCTTGCCTCTTGCTTTGACGGGTCAGTCGCGTCTTTCGAGATCCCAAGTCTAAAGCAACTTATCGAAGGCGATGCCGGGTTCTATGCGGACGGTGGAGGTGATGACTCAATGGATATAGCGGTCATCATCCGAACCTCTGGATCGACTGGATTACCCAGGCCCATTGGGATACGACATGGGTACATCGCGATAGAATCGTTACTCTCCCGCCTTGAGACCCCTAGTGGCCGACGGACCGTGGCAAACGTGCATGGCGGAACGTTTAGTTAGCTCCGTACCCTTCCTTTCTTCCATGCTATGGGCCTCCTCTCGGTCTGCAGCTCAATCATGTCTCTTGGACCGTTGATACTGCCTCCCGCTGGGCGTTCCATCGACGCAGCCTTAAACTTGGCCATGATTCTTGCTGGAAAGCCCGATATTGGGTTATGTTTGCAGGAGTAGCTCCTCTATCTGCCAGAGATTGGCACGAGGATCTCCGAAGTCTCCCGTCTACAGCCTTTCATAGGATCTATAGAATCGTGCGCTGTTTGACAGCTACGTGGTCGAAGATCCTGAGGATTGGCAGTATTATGAACGGTGTCCATGGACCGGCAGAGTTGGTACTGGATGGACCAGACCAGTTCCGACCTCGGAACTGGTCCACCAGTTCTCATCTGGGAACTGGTCCAGTGAGAACTGGTAGTTCTTA
>SWBJ01000205.1:0-87465 GCA_024195555.1 Aureobasidium sp. EXF-12298 | reverse complement strand
CAGCACGACGAGCGAGGCGCTAGCTCCCAAGACACCCTACAAGCTACTGGCACCACTAGCCCAGATGGCTCAGTTAACCCTACTGGCCCCCCTAACCCTCCTAACCTGCCTAGCTACAACACCATACGGTCCAGGATGTATAACCAGCGTTACGCGGAACCAACGACCAGAATGGCTCTAAGGGTAAACGCGAAGACACTTCAGAGGCAGCTAGACAGGATCTGGAAAGGAGCAAAGGCCGTGAGACCCCAGGGCACGCAACACATAGGAGTATACACATGGCAGCTAGATGGGGCCCTTCCAGGCCCCCATATAACGACCGTGTATAATGCACTAACAGCGGAAGAGGCGTCCATCCTAGCGCAATGCCGGACAGGACACAGCCGGCTGCGGAGCAACCTCTACCGGATGAAACTAGCAGACACAGCAGGGTGTGAGTGTGGAGCGGCGCAAGAAACCATCACCCATGTGATATACGAGTGCCCTCTCCTTTGGGAGGACCGCCAGGTGGCTATCGCAGCAGTGGGACACAGGTGGAGAGACCTATCTTATATACTCGGGGGATGGAACCCTTGGGAGGACCCAGAAACTGGGCAACCAGTGGACGGGCCAAGAGACAAGTGGAAAGCTAACCTCCCAGCGGTAAAGGCGGTTCTCCACTTCCTTTGCAAGACTGGTAGGTTCACGTGGCAGACAAAGGAAGCCGAATAAGGGGATGCTAGAATGGAACAAGGACAGAGAGGGACATAGGAGGTAGAACCAATAGGAGGCGGCTAATAGGTTTGCCGTAGAACCAAGTAGCCTGATCAATTGAATCAATCAATCAATCAATCATTATAGATAGGAACTTCGATAGATCTTCCCTATCTATATAGCTTGATTTTCTTTTTTTTTTCTATTCTTCCTCTAGGCGGCGCGACGTATATGTCTCTCTCTCTCGACCAACACTTAATAACATCCGTTTCACACTACATACTCGCTTTCTATCTGACTCTAAACGATCGTTACTTACCATCAGGTCGAGGTTTCTTTCTATCTTGGGATACGCGTCAGGGAATACGCCGGAAAGTGCGGGGTGGTGGACCCTTGGATTCCGGATGCTTCGCGGGGGGGGAATCTTGGGAATACGCCGCATTCCGGCGGTTCAATTGTACTAGGTTAATTCCTTGACCCAACTTAGCTTTCCCTCTGTAAAGATCTCGCCCGTGGCCGGCATCTGGGGTCCACCGTCTAGCAAAAGGGTCCGCAAAATGACCTTGTCTGGCATGACGGCTTGGTGGTGGTAGACGTGGCTGCCGCAGCCAGAGCAGAAGTAGCAATCTACAGGTTTACCTATAGCAGAAAGGAGGCAAATGTCAGTCATGTCTACCAGTAGGAGTGGAGAGGTATAGAGGAGAAGAGGAGATAAACGTACCGGAAGCCCCAAGATATCTATAAACTTTCGGCTCGCCACTCACAATGCTAATGCCATTTCTTGGGATAATTTGGTTGCAGCTATAGGGCCCACCCCCCAGTTTCTGGCACGTGCTGCAGTGACAGAGCACATGTTCTGCAGTCGTAAGAGTGGCCATCCAGGTAATGGCTCCGCAATGACAAGACCCGTTATAAGTGCCCGCAGGAACAGTCGGCCTCGTAGCCGCAGGTCCCAAGAGCACACCATCGCGAATATCGATCACGAGCGAGTCTTCTATGAGCGGTTTCGCTTCCTTGGAGAATTGCAGATGCATGGGTTCTTGCGTCAGGTAGTAGTCCAGCTCGTCTTGGTTGTCAAACTCGAGGACGAAGCCGTGAGTCATGCCCTTTGAAAAGGGCTCCCATGAGCGGTTCTTGCCGGCCTTCAGCGATCTTATCAGTGGCAGACCTGTTTTGGCGCTGAGAGAGGAGTGTTTGAGGGCCATGAATTTGTCAAAGTGTGTTTCGAGGTCGGTCCATGTTATTGTAGGCTTGTATTTGAACAGAACTATGTGCGTTATTGTATCTGTCATTCTGATGGACCAGGAGTGGTTCGGGTGGTGGATAAATGGGATGGAATGACCAGGTTGTGTGAGAGAGTGCTATCAAGGAAAAGAGAATAGGAATGGTTGTCGAGGCATGGCGGAGGCATGGCCTTTTTGGATAATTACATAGGAATATAAGATCGGTAGTTAATGCCGTATACGAGAGGCCAAAGTGTCCCTGCGCTGTTAGCTGCGGAGAAACTTGCCTCTTTTTGATGGATGGGGAAGAGCTTCCCGGGAGGTGGCCGGCATGGCTTATTTAGGCATAGCAAGCAATCTGATTGCACCCGCCCTCTGTCTATCCGATTCAGCGTCAAGTAAGTCTCCTGGATTCGGAAGTAGCACCGTCGAGTTGACCGGTCGAACTTCGAGAGGACAGACGACGCTTGCTCGAGCTACGCAGCTGAAGCCGTGTTAGTCACCATGAATGTAGACACTGTTAACCAGCAGCACGCAAGAGCTGGATCTTCGAGAAGGCGACAAACATCATTTGCACGCTGTCGCACGAATTAGTGTTGTTTCGCTGTGGGAAATCTGATCCACAAGCATCATGAATTCGTTCGTTACTTTTGTTGTCTCAAAAGGTTGTAGCTCCACTCGACACCGTTGGTCTCATACCTATTGGACTCAAGCAATCGAACAAGCGCTTATGCTGTAAGAAAGTGTATATATTACCTCACATGTAGAGATTGTTCAATGGGACCCTTGAAACCACTCTTGTTCGCGATGGTGCTATTTCACTACCCGAAAATGAGCCACCGCCGACATGATTTCAAGGTCTTTAGTCTTGTCTGAAGCGGATGGCAGTGTCCTATAGGATCATGCAACAGGATTTGTGCTACGCTGTATAGTCTCATCCATGGCGTAGCCTCCAGGCATAGCAGTTCTCCATTACCGAGCTGAAAACTACAGTCGTAGTAAGCTTCTGCTCTGATCATAGTATAGATACGCTTCTCCTTCCAACTATAGGGGCTCGATGACCTGTTGTGACGTCTTCACGAGGCGGTCAAGATCGTAGAGTATAGCAGCGAAACTCGTGCAAAGCTTAAAGATCAGATCGGCCGCGTGTGAGACATCGATATAGTCTTCGAAAACTATCTCACTGCCCTTGATAGGCCGCCTACAGCGGTTGACATCGGGTGATGCTTGCGACAGGTTGCCGTCTTGGACTGGAGCGATGAAACAATCCACGAAGCGCTCAATCTGACTTGCCCTCCGCAGATTTCTTTGCCGACTAAGGTTATTCTCACAGATACACAATTTGTCTAACGTAGCTTCGATCTTCTCCAATAGGCACGGTACCTCTGTGATGCACCCGAGTTTTGTTCGAATCTCTGCGCTTTCGCGATGGAGCTCTAGGACTCCATCTAGATGCTCGCCCGAGATCAATCCTATGTTTTCCAAGGAGCTGGTCACTTGGATCCTCGTGAATAGTTCAATGCACTGGTCATGTATACCTAGAAGTAGTTCACTCGCCCATGCAGCATATCGTTCGATCTGTTCTCCTAGGCTCAGGGGATCCTGCATCACACTGTATTGATTTCCGCGTCTAGGTTGTGTGCACTGCCTTGCAACCTCGTTAGGCGCCTTCCTGAGTTTGAAGCTAGTCAAGTGGGTGACAGCTCTCTTTAGAATCAGTTCCAGGCTCATGATACTGTGTCTTATTCACAAGCTCGGAGATGGTATAGCGTTGCCGAACGGTGGTTGTTGATGCAACGTTCTCGGAAAGTTTCCAAGGATTGATAAGACTGTTTGACCACTCGAACTGACCTATCTATCGCTAGAAGCTGGCAACTTGCAAGCCAAGCTACCGTTGTGTATCGGTGCTCGCGTCATGCTGACAGAGAACCTCTGGACTGAGCAAGGTCTGGTCAACGGCGCACTCGGCACTGTTTATGATATCTCCTGGGATGCAGACAAGGACCCATCCACCCAACCACCTGATCACACCCTTGTCCAATTCAACCAGTACCACGGTCCATCATTCATCAACAACGATCAAATTCCTGCAGTTGTTCCCATCTTCAAGTCGACCCGTGAATTTACCAGAGGTAACAAGATCTGTCGTCGCAGTCAATTTCCTTTCACCATTGCCTATGCCGTAACCATCCACAAGGCCCAAGGTCTCACTGTTGACAGAGCTGTCCTCAACACAAGCCGCGAACGGTGCGGACGAGGGCGAAGCCCGAGTCCGCCGCGTCGCTAGCGTGTGCTCTCTATGCGATTACCGCTTGGAAACACTTAGATGATCACTGGTTGGGTTTTGCATGTCAAGCGCGGCATTTATTAGTCTTTTTGACATGTATGATGAGGAAGTTTTGATATTATGTAGACATAGGATGTAAGGTCTAAGAGGGCAAGAAGAATACCAGCGATTTGCTTCTTTCTCCCCAGGTTGAGCAGGGTCGTCTTCACCACTACAAGACTGTCAACGTTCTCTATTACTTCCCGTTCCTTCTTCGCGACATTTTGACGTGTCGATTATGCTCGACTATTACACGCGACTCCTATACTAAGTGCCGCTATGCGAGAACAAAGCAGTACGAAAGTACGATTTTTGTGAGCCTAATTCAAGGCAGCGCTCAATCTACGTCATTCGCGGATCATCTTGCATAACCAGCCGCGTTTCTCTCTGGGAGAGTACTCACGTCTTTCTGCTCTTCATCAATCTCCCTAGCTGTCACAGCAGCAATCATCCAAACATTGCGACGTCTCGATGTCGACTGCGAACAAACACCCCCGCGAACCTGTTGGGGGCGACTACGCGAACGACCTGCCGAACAAGGAAGACGTCAACAAAGAGTCCTCGAAGGCTGCAAAAAGAGCTCTCGAGCTCCAAGCTCGTTCTAAAGAGCTCACACAAGCTGCCGCCGACGCGGGGGACCCAGACGAGCGACAAAGATTGCTTGACGAAGCGCTCGCAAAATCCAAGGAAGCCGAGTCACTGGGAAAGACGGCGAAGTTCCTCAGTTCTGGTGGCTTCCAAGGCCTTCTCGCTGGTGGAGGTGTCGGAACGATCATCGGTGTAGGGCTAGGAACGCTGGTCGGCACGTTGACAGGAGCTTTGGTTGGAGGTGTGGGTACTTTGGTTGTTGGGGGTTTGGGAAGCGGTATCGGTTCAGCTGTTGGAGCGCTACATGGACCTTGGCTCAAGTCTGAGGAAGCGCTTAGAGACGGACTGGGCAAGATCACAGGAGCACTGCCAAACTGGACAGCGACGAGCGAACAAAAAGAGCAGTTAGAGAAGATCATGGGGCAGATTGAGAAGCAGGAGTCTCCGTCAGTTGAGGAACTGGAGGCGATGACAGGTGTCAGTGAATAGGATGCATGATTGGCATGTGTCTGTGAAGGACACAGCGCGTTGGACGCTCTGGAGCCCTACGTTATCTTCTTCGCTCTAGACGTGTAGGCGCGATCAGCTGAAGAGTTTGGCTGCACGACTTAGCCCAGCCCAGCGACTAGTCAATTGACGGAAAGGACTGCCAGGTGTGAGTACTTGGTTCCAGTACTCTCGAGACCCCAACACGCACGAAAAGCAAGAGACACGAGCGAAACACTACACAGCGTACGACACACAGGAACGACAGACAGACATACATACGAGTAGAACAGAGGAACGAGTCAACAGACAATAAGCGACCCCCAATTTGATCAACGGACCGGCGACAAGTTCCATGGACCGATCCCGACCTTGGATTCAGTCCTTCTTATCCAGTCCGACTTCCTACCTGTGATCAAGCCCATTTCCCCAGCAACGCCATGATACCTGCTCCTAGCAGCACACAGAAAACCATGAAGCTCAACCGCTTATTGTCCTTGGTCCGCAACGGATCGAACAGAAAGTCTCTGGCCAGAAGCTCTACCAACCCCGTGTAGATCAAGATCCCAGCACTGATGGAATCTAAAATTCCCGAAACGATGTTGGCCGTGTCAGAGTTTGGGTTGTAGGTCGTGCGAACACCAAGGCCGATGGCGATCGCAATGGGAGTGGTCAGTCCATACGCGGTGCAAAGAAGCCATGGTAGCCAACTCTTCTTGGGAAATGGAATGGCAGACATTCGAGCACCAATACCGAGACCTTCGAAAGACTGATGGAAAACAAGAACAGGATAGAGGGTCGAGAATTCCGAGCCAACGACACCTAAATTGAGACCAATGACGACCTGTTCTGGAGTCAGTATCTGCGTTGTCTACACATTCGAAGTCAAGACCTACAGAGTGGAAGATGACACCGAATTCGAGTACCAGAAAAGCAGCAATTTGCTGTCTGTAAGCTTGAGTCTGTGCCGCCTCGAGTTTCTCGAGGACAACGGGATCCTTGATCTTGTCCATGTCGTCACTAAAAGCGGCGTGCAATTTGCTGCTGGCACTTGTAATGTCTTTATGGCCTTTCTGCTCAGCCTCGACCTCAGCACGAGCTCCAGCTTCGATATCATCGTTCTGGAGGACGATAGGCGGGAAGTTGCCTGCATCCGGGTGTCTGTGGCTGACTAATCTGCGACTGGTGGTGATGATATCCTCGACGCTTTCATCGTTCTGTTGTCCGTAGTTGGTCTCGACATATCTTTCAGAGAGAAGATCCATCAGAAAGACGACCATGACAGACACAAGTACGATAGCGGGAGGCCAAGAGTAAACCGCCCAACCGCCAGTCATACCAACACAAGTTTGAGGACTGGAAAGTCAAAAGATCAGTCATGACACATGTTCGTTGGCGGCATGGTCGACGTACCCAATCTCACTGTAAGCCGGATCAAGCAGATGGATGAACGCTGTAGCAATGATGACACCAGCGCCGAAGTATCTCGCGAAGAGGTAGACAACCAATGGAATTTTAAGCCATCTCACTCGTTTGGCGAGGACCGGGAAGAAGGTGACGGCGGTCGAAACGATCAAAATGACAAACAAAGCAGAAATCCGTGCACCCAGATGACCATTGTATTCGTTCCCAGATGCATTGAGCGCGCAGATGACTTGGGCAGGATCCGCAGTTGCTAGGTCGACGTTGTTGAGGTCAAAGTTGGACGAGTAAGACATGATGTGCCACAAGGAAATCGAATGTCGTAGAGCCTTGGCTGAAAAGGCTTGTGTTGCTTGACTCTCAGGGACGGTTGCTCTCTATATAAAGGTCGGCTGGTCACGAAGACCGCACGGCATTTCCTGCCGGTGACCATCAAGGTGTTTCTCGAAGTCGACGCCCCCAAAACCTTACTTGCTACATCGCGCCCTACAACAAGATTTTCTCGATTCCTATTCGTGCAACTGGTATCCGGAAAAAAGCTTGACGTCCCAGACTCTCGTATGTGCCAGGCCACGCGGTCTTTGTAACGTGTTCATGGAAAAATGTCAAGGACCACCAAGGTCCAGGCAGCATGGACCAAACTCCCTTCGCGCTCAGAGGATTAGCTCGAAGTTCGATAACTTTTAGATGTCGTACATCCCTGGTTTCTGCTACACCGTGATGCGCAAAATATCTGCAGCCACCTGAGTACAAAGCTTATCCAGAATATGGAAAAGCCACGGCTAGATAAGAAGGTACCGATGTCCATTGCCAGAGGCTTTGGTTCACTTCAGTTGGGTTGTCGCTCATTTAATTTCACGAGAGCGGCCTTTTTGCCCTCAATTCCGTAGTCTCTCTCAACACAATCTTTGACAAGTTTAAGCGCCTGAGAAGATCAACGCCACTCCCTGTCGCATCAGGATGAAGATTCAGGTATACCATGAGCATCGTGGTAATATAGCTTGACGTGAGAGTTACACAACGCCTAAACTGATCCAAAAGTGTCACTGTGAGCCGGGTGGTAGGTGGACTACCATCCAGGGCTGCACTGCCTCCTACGACAATCTTCTTCTTCTTCTTCCGATTAGCTCGTCCGCTGGGTTAATGGACAGCATGATCCAGGATACACTCTTTTGTCGACAGAGAAGATGACACAGTTGGTAAAGCGTACAGTTGTTGTTGAGTCATACAGGCTTACCCAGCATGCTTGCAGAGAGTTGGTTGTACCACCCAGGTCGGGCAGGAAGGTCACCTCAGTGCCAGGCTGTCACTTACATCGCACCATGTTTGACGACATCCGTCTGCTGTTTCTCCCTAGCTAGTACAAATTTGGATCGGCTGGCACTACAACTTTCGTACCAAGACTATCAAGGAGTGAGACCAGACAGAAGGCCGTCACTTGGAACTGCATCTCTTGTATGAGCAGCGCCAGCAGTACTTGTGCAGCAACCTGCTTAATGCCACTCCTTCGTGCCACTTTTGCGATCTCATTCTCTCGGTTGTCTGTACCACTGGCGCGACAAGTCGGACGTCCAACCTGAACGATGCTTCCAGACTCCACATCAAGATAGGCTAAGCGGAAGGTAAAGTCGAAGCAATCATATAGCTGTGTCACTGAGGAAGTGCCCAGTCGTTGGATGAAGAGATGTTCACGGTGTCAAGAATCGCGTCTGGTGAAAGGACCCTTTCTGGGACCTCTACTAATGATCTGAAGCCATCGCATGTTTAAACTGGAGAGAGTGTCTTGTTCTACCAGAGATGTTTATCATTGCCAGGTCTCGAGATATTTGTTGATGGACCTGCGACTCTTCATGTTCCTGGTCAGCATTTGTTCGGAGCATGGCATTTGACGCTCATCGAAAACCTATTACCTTGTGCAGCTCACCCATCTCGTTTCTTCTGACTTTTTATGTGAAGATCTACGATTTCCTAGCAGTCATGATTCGTGGTGTTCAAACATCAAGACCTGACGAAGTAGAGATACGGTGGTTCGGCAGAGTCATGGGTGAAACGCTGGTCCGTCGCAAACATTCGAGCTTGGCCACTCCTGACCACAAACATGAAGGAGATTATTCTGGAGAAGAGCAGAGAGTCTAAAACAACCCGTTCTTGGTGCGAGCTACCTCTTCTTCGATGCAACATGTTTGCGCGTTCCTGTTCCCTTCTAATCAACCTGACCCGACAGACGTAGCAACATTCATGACGATACCAATGTCCCAGTATCGTTTGGTTCAAGCTATCCAAGTCTTTGGAGAGAAGCAACAAAAATCCAACATCGTGTGGCTGGAGGCTCAAGTTCATGCGTGTCAGGACCCCAACGTCGACGACAAAGTACTGAAAAGACGCAAGAACAAACTCGCAAGAGGCCTGAAATACGAGTCATGGGAAAATCTGGTCAGTCAGCACAATCTTGCGTCAACGGAAGATCTACTCGCTGTGGACGTTGGTCAATCAGACAGAGGAACTCGTCTTTCCGTCTCTTCTGAGCAGCAACATGCCTTTCTCGATGAGCTTCACAGGGCAATTAACGAAAAGTTCGATCACGATGCGCCAGATTATCAACCTGTGGAACTTCCTCAGGACTACGTTCTCTTACTTAATATCACCGATAGTCTTCACGAAACCGATCTTCGCGGCTCCGGCGTCTGTGGTATAGATGGTATCCAAGAAGCAGACGTTCTGAAAATGACAGGCAACTACAACATCAAAGAGCTACCCTGGGCCAAAGTTTACTGGGAATATGGTTGGAATCTTCGCACTGGTTTCTGCTTGGGTTTTGGTAATCCCTCTCGCCAGCAATGGTTAGCTTACTAATATTGCTCTCGTACTGAATATCCAGGAGTTGATATAGGCGAGATCAAGGACAACGAGCGGGAATGGAGGTGGAGGGTTTTCTATAAGGAATCTGAGCGATATAGGCACTCTTTCCTGGAGCCCATGATTTTCAACGACTTGGTCGAATGGCTAGAGTTCTACCAGAATTTGTGGGAAAGAGAGAGTAAGGACTATCCGGAATGGAGAGCGTGGATGCTTCAGGAGGTCAATTTGATGTGTTCAAGCGACGACGAGGACGAGGATGATCCTGTGGAACGATTCTGTTACGAATCTGCGACGATTAAAGATCTCTTCAAGCATTCTACTAAAGAGGAAACACCGACAACACTGGACGAGGCTGATATATCGACACCCTTGAGGCATACAGACGTACAACAACCGCGACCTATCGAGCCTTGTTCACTGGCAGGGTAAGATACTCAGAGAACGACGAGTCTATCAACGACCAGAAACGGCTCGACCTGATTTCACCGTACTTTCGTGCACAAAGATGGGGCAGGGGAGGTCATGGCGGTTCTATAACTTCTCCCTCAGAACTATTGATTCTCCCTGGTCAAGAGGGTGACGTAGATCTTGGAGTCAATCACAATGGGACCCTTCCACCGGCATCAGCAGATCGACGCGAGGAATTCTTGCGAGAACTACGACGTCTGATCGGGGAAAACTTTCAAGGTCTGGAACTACCACAAGAGTACACCGAGCTCTTGACTCTCACAGATGCGATATCTGATGTAGATTTCATATACAGTAGAAGAGCTGGAATGCACGGCGTGTGCGGGGGTCTACCCTCTAGATGGCAGATGGCACACGATCCATCACAATGGGAAGATCAAGGATGGACAGTGCTGGGAGGTTGGACCTGTGGAGTTGGTGACATGTGTACAACGTAGCTTCTGTTCTGTCAAAAGGCTGAAAGCCATGTACAAGAGGAGAGAGACCTGAAGTGGAGAGTGTACCACAGTGACCGAGAGAATTTTGATGGAACGTTCTATGGAAGCATTGCACAATGGTTGAGCTGGAGGGCTAGATGGTTTGAGCGGCTACCTGCTGGATGCCAAACAGTGAGCCCTCCATTACTGCCTGAAGATGTAGAGTATGGCAACCCAGACGATAGTGACGAAGATCAAGAGAACCTGGAGGAGGACTAGTCAAATCAATCAGACATATTAACGATGAGTGCAGTCTCTCTTTACCACACAGGCCTTCGATACACCGATAAGAGGGCCAAGTCTGTCGTATACAGAATATGGAAATTACGGCTATCATTACAAGGCTGAAAAGCTGGGTGGCTTCCGTGACCTCTCGCGACATCCAGTACCACAACGGGACCTTGTGTCTAGAAATTGACTCCGTCGGCTAAACGACTTTTGAGCAGGCATAGTTCGTGGCGTCAAATCGCTCTATGGTAATAACGGTCCACATTACGAGGCTCTCTTACTAGCAGAACACTAATGAAAGTCAGGTGACACTTAACGGTATCCATCAATTGGAGCCAGAACAAAAAGTCAACGACTGCATCCTCTCAATTCTATACATTGCAACCAAAATCTAGCAGCAACACAAATCTCGCGATTGTGTCGTGATGGCAGTGTTTGCCGACGAGATTCTGCTGCTCATAGCAAGTTGCGCGTCTCGGGCTCAACTTGCGACACTCTGCCAGGTTTCACGTAAATTACACGATATCTGCATTCCTTTGTTATACAAGGAGTCCAGGATGCAGAAGGCCGACTGGCAGTCATGTCTTGAGTTCTTCGAATCTGTCTCTGCGCATCCTGGCACGGTCCAAGGCCTATACGTTGGACGCGACATCTACCTACAAAATCCATGGCCACCCAACATCGATGAGGATATTTGCAAGGCAATCAAAAAGTGTCTGCAAAACTAAGATGGACTCCAGGTCACTTAGTAAGGACTTCCAGATCGGTGAAGTGCTGGAATTACCACACCTACTAACTCGAGACTGCTACATAGTTTCAGCAGTAACGGGTTCACGACTGGACTATTTTCCAAACCAGAAGGTCAAGAGGTATTATCCTATCTTGCAGATTGCCAGAACCTAGTCGCAGTGTCCCTAGTAAACAACGGCGGAAATCATGACAGTTTTCACAACCGTGTACCGCCATTTTGCGGCCTTCGAAAACTAGAACTTCTCGGGATGAGTCACGAACACGCCGGCAGAGTTCACGAAATAGCGGAGATTTTGGTGTTGTGTCCAGACATGATCGAATTGTCGTTATCGTTATCAATGGCAGACTCGGCTGTGCATGATTGTAATGACTTGTTGCCAAAGCTGATTCAACGTTACAGCAGCACCACCGAGAAAAGACTGCGGCTTCAGTCATTGCGATTGTGATATGGGTTCCTTCCCATACAGTCTTCGCCAGAGTTTATGTCAGAGTTGACAGATCTTACGATACTCAAGACTCTACGGCTTGACAACGACAACGTAGGTGTCTCAACTGGCGTCATGGACGCCCCGATCGATGCCAAACTATTCGCATCCGCTGCCAGCGTTACGTCGTTTAGCGCCGAACGCTTAAGTCCTGATGTCGTGGAGTTGATAGATCTGCTGAACTCAGCTGGCAAGCTTGTTGACTTATCCCTTCCAAGGTTCTGCGACACGCAGCCACGCGCTCGAATGGACGAGAACAACGAGTTCTGGGGCCCTGAGCGGTATGATGAAGAGCTGATAGATCTGCCACAATGGGGCCCTACGCAACTTTTCTCGCAGCCGTTGGAGCAGGCTGGCAGACACTGACCAAGAATCTTTATCGGTGATATCTTCTACACAAGCAAAGTGCTCCAAGACGTGCTGGATTGCGTAGCAGCCTACAAACAAATCGAGGATTTGACAATCCCATTGCCGAAGGGTATGTGGCCTCAATTCCCTGACAATATCATGCCGCAGTTGCGAATTCTGCAGCGATTGTTCTTGGCCGGCGGGGACAATGCGTGTGGCTATGGATATCAAGACCTACTACTGAGTTACGACAAGGATGTTACGAGGACTGTGCAAGAGATCAACGAGCTCAATCAAAAGCGTGATGCTGAGCTTGCGCATCACATGGCTAGATTTGCACGAAACATATTTCGAACGAACCGAGAGCGCATTTCTGAAGGCGGTAAGCGCGCGTTGCTCAAGCATCTGGGACTTGGCGGAGACGTATACACTTGCATGCTGCTACCTGCTGGTGCAGAGTGTGGATTGGCACCATTCAGCATTGAGAAGGCCGGAGAGAGCTGGGACTATCATATCGTAAAGCTGACGAGCGATGAGGCGGCTATATTCGAAAGTACCCGAGAATGGTTCGAGGGCACGGCAACGCTGAGGGTAGGTGGTGATGATCAACCTGAGTGGTAGACTTGCTGAGACTGTTGAATCGCCCTACACGTTGCCCGGTCGCGTCTCCCTCAGACGACGCAAAGGCTGAGCACCCTCTAGCATCTCCCTCAGCAACCTAGGATAATTCCACCCCTTCTCCGCAGCAGCAATAGCGCTCAAACTTGCTTGATCTTCTCTTCCAGGTCGTCCAGGTCCAGTCATGTTCGGCTTCATATTCACATCAAACAAAGCAAACTTTGATCCAGGTTCCTTGGTGAAGCGACGGATGTCGATGCGCATGATGGCGGTCAAGCCCATCAAGGCAGCGACTTGTTCGCATTCGGATGCAGCGGCTGCATATGTAGGGTCGTTTTCATATTCTGCTGCGGTGATGGCGCGAGAATTGGCGGTCACGGCAACGATGCCGTTGTAGGGCGCAACGCCATTGGCATGGTTGAAGCGCGTGACGATGGGGAGGGCTCGGTGAGAGTGTTCCTCTGAAGGCGGCATGACGGTGACAGTTGCTTCTTCTCCTGCAAGGTAGTCTTCGAGGATGATGGCTGAGGATTTTTTGAAGAGGGTTTGCACATGAGATCGCAGCTCATCCATATCATGGCAGACTTTAACGCCATGGCTGCCACGACCTCTGACTGGCTTTCCTACCGTGGGAAAGCGGAGGTCGAGTGACTCGAGTCGAGTGTCAAGATCTGAGCCATCGTCTTCGAGCAGCCAACCTCGTGGCAGAGTGAACTTCCCAGACTTGCGAAGCATATCATTCACGTAGTGCTTGTCGTCATGCAACTCCACCATGCACGGGGGGTGGCCCACCACCTTGATTTTGTCTTGGTATTCTCCGACTCTTGATGATGTTTGCAACGGGTGGCTGGCAAAGACGACCGTGTTGGCGAATAGATGCGTGGCTCCTTTCTGTAGAGCTGCAAGTATGCCATCCTCCGAGTCTGGGAAGCTCCATCCAACGTGCAGTCGAGGAGCGGGCGAGTCGATGGGCGTGATGACTTCGATGCCAGGTTGGCTGCGAAGATTGAAGGCAATGTCGGCGCATCCGTCTTGGTAGCCTGCTCAGTGTCAGTGTCGTCTCTGTCGAAAATGTGATGAAGCGATACATACCACCCGGCTTCATTGGCTTGCGGACGCCATTGATAGTCGGTGATTTAATGGCTTGGTAGAGCAGAGCGACACGAGCCGTATGGACGCGTCTACTGTGCTGTACTGAGGATGTCATATTCCTTGAGACCTGCCTTGCAAGTAGAGCCATGAGAGAATGAACGAATACTTATTCTACCTGGCACGAGAGATGGAGTTATATCTAGGCATAGCATGTGAAGACGGGCGCAAAGCCGTGATGCCGCTCGGAGTTTCGCAGTTCTTGCCGACCGGCGTCCGCTGTTTCCTACCTGGCCGTGTATTGTCGCCATACTGTCGTTGCTACGCCGAGTGGCAGACAAGTGCTTCTATGATGCCATGTTGAGCCATCGTGTGTGTGCACGTGAATGAGTTCCGGTTGCGAAGTGCTTGGTCGCAAACGCGACGAACGGAGAAGAAGAAGCGGAGGAGCTCGAGGAACGGACCCTGCCGTGGTCAATCATGACACAATCTTGGTCCGTGTCGAGGGTTGCAACCTCATCCTATCACTTTATGCACTTCACCTTGTACAGACACATTCACATACGACACTGAAACACAATCTGAAGATGATCAAGGAGATTATGTTTGACTGATATGTTAACATAGGAAATGTAATAAATGATGTAGTAGGACAGAAGAAGAAAAGAAATGAAAAGAGATGCAACAAGTTTTGCGCTGTGCAGTAAGAAGAGAAAGGTTAGAAAAAAGGAAAAGTTGATCAAGGAGCCTGCCCTGATGCCGAACTCGAACTGCCGCCCGCCGTACTCGAGTTTCTCTCGTACGAACTGGACGCCTGCGATGACTTTCTGTATCGCGGATCATCGGGATCCATCTCCTCTTCGTCTTCTTCCTCGATGACGAAGTCGGCAACATGGGTACTGCGACGGTTCTGCTTCTTGTCGTCGAAGCCCTCTGGTGGCTTGGGTGATGACATGGTTGTCGAGCCCAAAGCGGCCTTTTCGGCATCGTTAAGAATGGCGCCGTCGACAATTGTTGGGCGTCTGGCGAGTGGGTCGACGTCGAGTCCTGCGACGAGGGTAGGACGTCTGACCATGTGGCCGGCTCCCACTGTGATCGCTCCAACGGCAGTCTCCTCGTCCTTGGCAGCTGCGGTGTCGCTGTTGCGGTCCAGGAAAAGGCCGCGAGGGAAGGGCTCGAGGGTGGGTTGCTTGGGCACCTTGGGCTCCATGGCCCAGCGGGCAATGTTGCGACAGCAAGCTGCTGTGATGGTCTCTGTCAGGAAAGAAACGCAGAGCACGGTCAGGAAGAGTACGAAGTAACAGACGACGGCGGTTGCCAACAAAACTCCCCAGTAAGGTGCACCAGTCGATCCGATCATCACCACCATGTATGAACCAAGAGTCCACCAGATGAAACCGTGGACAAGGTAGATGGTGAAGGCATGAGGGAAAATGGGCTGCCAGATGCGCATGGAGAGGAAAGCCTGGACCCAGGTACTGGTCTCGACCAGGAATTGCATAGCCACAGCGAAGACCAGAGTGTTGAGACGAGGCTCGAAGTACAATGGGTAACCTCCATCGACAGTCTTACCAAGTCTCTGCCCGGTGTAAATGCTAGGATGGATGTTTCTCTCTGCGGTCATGGTCTGAATGCCCAGACGGTCTTCCAAGAGAGTCATGGCGATGGCGGCGAGGACGAACAGCCAGCAGACCATACAGAACAAGACGGAAAGAACAGGACGAGCCTGGAGCCTTGCACTGAACTTGTAGGTCACCTGGAGATCTGCCAACATCAAACCGGCCCAGAAGCAAGATCCCCAACTCAGAGCGTACCAATGAGCAACGATGCACCAAGAGTAGAAGGCGAAACGCTTCCAGTGAGTCTTGATATCGCGGATCATGACGACAGCCAGGAGGGTCATGAAACTGAATTGGAGCTGGACAGGAATGGACCAGAGCACACCAACACAGTAATGGCTGACGACCTGGGGTGCAGCGTTGGGAATTAGGTATGCCAGTTCCAGCATTGCGTTCAGGTAGTGACCGAAGTTGTCATAGTTTGACATGAACGCCCATTCGGACCAGGAGATCGAAGGCAAGTACTGGAGCCACTGCATGAAGTCGAGCTCGAAGAACAGGTACTCCATGGCGGCAACGATGAAACAAGGCAGGAGCAGACGAGGTGCACGGAGAAGTGTCTTCTCAGCAATCATGCCCAAGTCTCCGTCGCGGAGATATCTGGCAGCCAAGAATCTACAAGAAGTAACGAAGAAGGGTCCAAGCCAGATGGGGTTGAGAATGGCAGGGGTGACGGTCCAACGAGCCCAGTATTCGCTTCTGTAGTGCTGACCGTAGTTCAGACCACCGGCGTAGGGATCGAAGGACAGCATGAAATGGATGACAGTAACACCGAGAGAGGAGAAAGCGACAAGACCGGCAAGGTAGTTGATACGGGCTTCGTGCTCCTTTGCCTTGGGCAAGGGCATATCGACAGCCGAGACGGGGACAGCTTCGGCGAGAGTGATGCGACGACCAGTCTTCATCTGCGACTCATGAGGAGGATCGATGGTGCTGACTTGGTGCAGTTCCTGGGTGTTCCAGTCTCTAACCGAGATAGATCCACGAGGACCAGATGCCATTGAGTTACCTCCGATGCTGGCAAAGTGGTTGTCACGGTAGCGCTCGAGTACGCTGGGCTGTCTGCCTCTAGCGATGGTGGAACGACGAGCGTCTGGTGACTGGTGGGAAAGGTCGACGTCTTGCAGAGTATCGGGATCACGCATGATAGTACCAGCAAAGTTTGCGTGGCTCTCTCTACGTGCAGCACCGGGCTTGCCTTCGACGGAAACCTCGGATCCGCTTCTAAGCATGCTGTTACGCAGTGTGCTGCTTCCGGGTTCAACACGCTCAGCCTCGTTCATGCCGTGTGCAAGAACGTGTCCAAGAGCCTTGACTGTGCTTCCGCTGCGACCTTTGATGCTTTGGAAAGTGCTTCCCTGGCGTTGACGGACGGGTTCATCGGCGAATGCGACACTGGCCTTTCTGATCTTCTTTGCCATGTCACTTCTTTCAGGAATCAACTCAGGGAGCTGACCGTGGTATGCCATACTCTTTCTGCGCCAGTCGGTGGGTTGAGCGACGGATGCGGTTCTAGGAACTTCGGCAGCCGAGGTGAAAGCAGCGCTGTGTCTCTTGACAAAGTCGTCTCCAGAATCTCCGTCGAAGGGGTTGAAGAACTTGACACTTCTTCTACGCATGCTGTCACGCTTGTTGTCACCAACAGGAGCGGCAGCACCGAAACTGACCGTCGACATCTTCTTCTCAAACGGCGTGGGAATTGGAGTCTTCTCAGTCAAGGATGCTCCCAAGATCTGCTGGACGAATGGTGAAGGCGAGCTGAGTTCGGGTTCTTCGTGGATCTTGGGACCTCTGTTCTTCTTGAGTAGCAACTTCCAAGGAGCTCTTCTGAACAGGACGTTGAGTAAGGTCAGACAACCGAAGCCAAAGACTGCACCAGCGGTAGCTCCCGCGGGCACGCGCCAGCTCTTGCTCTGCTTGGGCTCCTTGAACTTGATAAGAGCGGCTTGCGAGTAAGGACTGGAACCACGGAGTGTGAGATCCTCAACAGAACACATGTCAACCCCTCTGCAACGGCTGTCGAAAGAAGCTGCTTGATCCTTGGTGGTCAGGGACGAGTTGAAGAAAGCACGGACCCAAGCGACATCTGCTTGATTGCGCTGATTGGGAGGACCAGCCATGTAGTACTTGTCACCGATGGACCAATGCTTGAAGATCAAGGGCAGAGGCTCGCTCAGATCAGCCTTGCTACGCTTGGCCGATCTGGTCTGGTTGCCTCCGAAAGTCCAGTTGACGTGCTTGTAGGTCCAGTCGATCTTGCTCTCTACGAACTCCCAAGGATCACCACCAACGGTAGCGTTCTTGGCGTCCGCAAAGTAGGTGTAGTTGAGCTGGTACTGCGTTTCCGGGAATTCGCCGTCCTTGAGAGCCAGGAATTTGGCGTCTTCGGGGTATTGCATGTTGCACATGTCGGCATCAATGTAGGATGTGCGATTGTAATATAGTTGCATCGACATTGCGGATCCACTGCAGAATGTAGATGTCAGTCGCAAGTCAGCCCTCGCTCATTCTCAAATGTACTTACCCAGTGTTCTTGGGAGGTCCACGCATCGAAGATCTGAAAGTACCGAAATGGATATCCTGTCTCAAAGCCTCGATACCAGCACCCTGCACGTAGTGCTGTCCAGTGCCTGCGTCGATCCATAGCTGAAGGGCTTGTTGGTCAACATTCTCATCTTGGACGTTGCCAATGATAACATTGTCAGGAGTTGCACCCTGTCGATACAGCGCGTTGTAACCAAACTCTCTATGATGTTTGAAGTCGAGTGATCTGAACTCATCAGGAAGTGAGTTTGTTTCGTTGAAATATACGATTAGCGCATCTGTCCACACTTGGGCATCTGAAGAATCGTAGAAACCGCAAGAACAGTCAGAGACATCCAGAGCGGAGGTTGTTGTGGCCGCCAAGATGGCACTTGTTAGTGCAATCCCCCACTTCATGGTTGCGGTGATGGGGAGTGAGAAGCAAAACGATATGGATAGAAAAGAAGAACAAGAGGGCAAAGTGTATAAGAAAAGGCAAAAAGGCTGAAGCAGTTTTGGAATATATCCAAGCCGCACGTGCCTCGTCCTACCGAAATGGTTGACGTGTGAGGTGGCAGGTATTGGACACAGAACAAACAGGAACGACCGTATCAATGTATGATGTGAAGGATTATCATTGAAGATCTGGGCTCAAATCAGTCGCTACATTTGCTATTCCGGCAGGCGTCTCGTCAACATCATCAGATTGTAACCGTCAGCCGCATGCCGCAAAGCCCCTAATGACCGATGGCTATTGCCATCCAGGTGGTTATGGAGAATAAGGGTCGGCACTATGGACTGTTGTGAGGCAACGCCGGATCAACGTACCTTGTTTCAGTTGCTTATTTTGGTGCCAAAGACTAATCTTCGTGGCATCTTCCAATGCTTCTGTAGATCGATAGGCCGGGTGCAACGGCATAGAAGGGCAGGGGTCCCATAGCGCATCTACAGCGTACGTTTATTGGTGGTGGAGCAACCCAAGATTTGATAATATATGGTTAAGGGTAGGATTATATTAGCCGTTTGTATATAACGGCTTCTTGTACACTTGGATCGTAAAATCGAAGTCTGCCCCCCACGTTTTCACTTGAATCAGACAGACATTTGACACGCGCACGGTGGAAAAGCCGTTGAAGGAAGCGCTGTGTGGTAAAACTATCGAGGACATGCAGCAACGGTCATCTACCGAGTGCACTAAACGCTATGGACGTTGTGTTGGAAATGTTTGCATGATGTGGTAATATTATCAATACTAGTTCTACGGATCCTTTTGATGCTAAGCTGTGCTATCCAGGCCGAAATAACAAAGGAAATAATGTATCTAGTGGAACGATGGAAAAGAAAGGAAATATAATGGTGGAAAAAAGAGAAGATATCGTAAAGAACAATCACGACTTTACTTTCTCGAGGTAGGGTTCCAAGAGGAGTACCCGATGACCTCACGGAAATGTCCGTAGATTCCTATGTGTTTGATCAGCAAAGGTCACGTAGAATGTCTCGAGTTTGTAGACGAGACTTACCCATGGTACCCTGAAGAATGAGGTAGGGAATGTAGATCGCGGAGAAAAGGATCATGTCGAAGAAGGAAGTAAACTCGGAGCGCACGATCTCGGTGATCCACAGTGTGACAATCAAACTTCCGACGGTCAAGAAGAGGAACCACTCGGACAAGGCGTAGCGGAAGAAGATCAATCTTGCGAGTTCACCTGAGTTCTTGGGCCAGCCAGTGATGAGGAAACTCATGAGAAGAGATGTGTGCCTGGTGAAGCTTGTTAGCGTAATTCCAATCAGATATTGCGGTCTCTGTAACTTACAATGTGACGAGGTAGTAACTCATTTCGCGAACAATGATAAGAGAGAGGAGACCGTAACGTTCGCTGATGGAACGAGTGCCATTGGGAGGGTCGGTCCAGATCATAGAAGCGTGACGGATAGAAGCCTGAGTCCAACCTTGAGTCCAACGCATTCTCTGCTTCCAGAAAGCCATCCAGAAAGTAGGTGCCATCTCGTAGGACTTGACGTTCATGTCGTGGACGGCTCTCTTGCCTTCACCGTAAGCTCTGAGGGCAGAATCGATATCCTCGCAAAGCATGTGACCGTGCATTTGGTGACCACGCAACAGCTCGGCCTTCCAGTAACCGTTACTTCCACAGAAAAGACCGAAGGAGAAAAGACGCGAACGACCGGGATGCGACACAGCGTAAATCTTGTCAAACTCGAGAGCGATCATACGGGTGAAGAAGGTCTCCTTGGAGTTGTAAACGATACATCTGCCTTGTACAATATCGACAGTAGGGTCGGCAATGAAACGTTCAGCAGCCCAGCGAGCGTTGTAAGGATGAGGGAAATGATCGCAATCGAAGACAGCAATGATTTCGGCACCAGTGTCGAGAGTGAAGAAGAAGTTCAAGTTGTCGGCCTTTGACTTTGAGCCAACAACCTTGGTGACGCGAAGCAGACCACCGTGCTGCTTCTCCATCTCAAGCAGCTCAGTCTCCAGAGGTTCGATTGGCTTGGGGGTGTTGTAGAGAAGGTTGATTCTCAGCTTCTCACGAGGGTAGACAATCTCCTCGAGGGCGTAGTTGACTTGGTCCTTGACGATATCCTGCTCGTTGGGCAAGTATGCGACAATGACAATGTCGAGAATAGGGAGAAGATCATCCGGGGTGGGGAATTCACCGCAAGTGTTGACTCTGATAGCAGCTGCTCTCGCATCGCGAAGCGGCGAAATACCCAAGAAAGCCTCGATGACTGTGCAGGCGGCGATGTAGAAGTTGATGACCATGAAGAAATAGTAGAAGCCTTTGATGGTTTTCTCGTCGCAAGAGACGAAGAAACATATCGATGACACCCAGTAGCAGATTGTGAGGATGAAAGGTGTCCAATCGAAGACCCAGTTTGAGCAATACTTGACAGCGTAGTCGAGCTTTGCCATAACCTCCTTCAAGCCCGACCTTGCGGCCTTGCCACCCTTGAACTCGTCGGACATGACTGTGGTTTCGTTGGTGTTCAAGCAGGTGTGTGATTTTGGTGTAGAGAGCAAAGAGAGATCACGGCAAAACTTCAAAGACCTTGGTTGAGTATTCAATTTATTCAAGCAACATCCTTGAGCAAGCCTATCATCACTAGGCTTCTAGATCTGGAAGTATGCTGAATCTCTAGCCTCATCGCAACGAAATGATCAACGTTCGTTGATGGAAAAGTATTTCCAGATTCGGAGGCTGCTCGATGTAGCGGCCATGTCGCCTACTGGTCTGGCCGTTTGGACGAGGTCGTGCGGTAGCTTGAGGTTGCCAAGTCTACGGACGTATGGGGCTCGGCAAACGAGATCGGTCAGAGAGTACTCCAAACAGATGGATTTGAGCGACGCCACCGAGAGATGCCGCGGGGTATGATTGACAGTGAAGCGTCGTATCATAGAAAAGCAAAACGACATGTCTTACTATGGCGAAAAGAAAGCAAAGGGACTGCCTTACTAGGGTGAGAAAGTGTAAAAGCGGTAGAAGGTCTGCAGATCCGACGTTGTCCGGAAGAACCAGGTAAACATGGCTGTCATATGTTTCAGAACGGCGTCCCGAGTAGAGAATGAATTGTCCGTATGAGGAAAGGGACATGACCGAGATATGGTTGTTGTCCAAACGGTGCGGCTTGCAGCCGTTGGCAGGCTGACAGTTGATATCACGGGCCAAATTCGGATCTTTTGAAGGGACGTTGACATCAGCAATACTTGCCATAGACCATGTGTAGGATGAACGGCGGTAGGAAAAGGAAGTCTGGACACAACTAGGGTGATTGACGCCTATAGTCGCCGTTTTGATCAAAACATGACGAGAGTTGGGAAGACAACGCATGTCCCGGTCGAGAAGGTTATGAGCAGTTGAGAAGGTAATTGGTACTTGAGCAGATCAAACAGTCCATGTCGGACATTTGAACTTGGACTCACCTTGATAGTTTTCCTCTTCGTCGCCAAAGTACGCTTCGCAGGGGCAAAGTCAACACATCATGTCGAATTACCAACCACAGAATTACATGGGAGCTCGACGAAAGTCGCAAGTGCTCACGTATTCTCAAGATCACCTTTGGGGCATTCGCGCCATCCTCGCAGTGCAGAGTTTCGCTTGGCTGTTTTTCAAGGTCTTCAACCCAACACTGACAGTTCCGAGTGCGACGCCGACCGGAGAACACGTCCCTGAAGCATCGCCATCAACAGTGCCTGGTGTTTTTGGTGGACCCGGTATTGTCGGACCAGGAGCCGATTCTGGAATCGTCTCGGGCAGCAGTTTGCAAGGTCGCGACTTGTTTTCGCGCAGTCTCAGTAAGTTGATTAACCCCTTCCCCTTTGCAAATCTGCACGAAGTGGAAAGGAGAGCGAGCGATGCGGGGAAGCCACAAGACTTGGACGGAAAAACATCGGCATCTGCTGCACGTCATCCTTGACGACTGCATCGTCTGTCTCCGTCGCGTACTGCTCGATATCTCAAAGTGCCTCGAGCTTCCAGCCGGCGTGCTTAGAGACTATCGGTTGAGATGTCGAAAGCTGCGTAGTTGGCAGTCCAGACAGAAGTTGTGCCGCTCGAGACATCCGCTTCCAAGACCAGATCGCTCAGAGCAAGTGCACGCAAATGTCTTGCGGATGCGCCAGCTACCTGACGGTCTTGGTTTTGAAAGCCGCTTCGCTCGCTCTGTCCCATGTGCAAGGTCGCTACAATACAACATTACCAGAAACTGACCTGCTCATCTAGGCGACATCCCGTACCTCACCGAGACGGCCCCCCACTACCAAGTGCTCCTCCGCAAGATCCTCTCACCCCTCCTCTGGGATGAGTCCTTCATCTTCTGCTTCTTCATCCTGCTGTCCGCCCGCACGGTCGCCATCCCCTTCCTCCGCAATGTCTCGTCCGCAACCTACGCGCGCTCCCTGATCTCCCGCCCCATCCGCATGGGCATCCCTCTTGCCGTCGGTCTCGCACTCTCCTGCATCATCTTCAGCACAATCAACACACAATACCTCGAGGACTTTGCCAGACTGAACGGAAACCCTTACCTCCGTGCTCCCGAGAGACCCGATTCTGCATTGGCTTGTTTCAACAGTATCTGGGATTTGCTGTGGGTGACTAGGGATTACTCGTTGCAGATGGGTAACTTGGCTTTCCCTAGTTGGACGCTTTGGGTGCCCAGTGCAATCTACCTGCAATCCTACACTGTGTACATTTTCATGGTTGTGTTGCCTTACAGCAGACCCTCCTGGCACGTTACCGGGCTCTTGATGTTCGCATTCGGGTCCTGGTGGTTCAACTCTTGGGGTTGGTACTCGGCTACTGGCCTCTTCCTCGCCGATATTGCTATCAACGCTCCTTTGCGCACTGCTTTGTTCCGCGGCTGGACAAACTCCAGGGATACCGTCAGAATGCCTTACTGGGCTTTGGCTGTCGTGTTCCTCGGTATTGGTACTGGACTCAAGTACATGTGGACCGCTGGCCTCGAGAAAGATTTCTGGAGTGGAGAGGCTCATGCCCATCCTGCCAGATACCTCGGCGGCAGCAGTTTCGGCTACTTTGACGGCACACAACCTTATCCTCGCATGGATAACTGGTTGGTTATCGTCGGTATCCTGCTCCTCATCGAGTTCAGCGAGGTCACCCAGAAAATTCTTTCCAACGGTCTCTTCAAGGCTGTCGGAAAGCGTGCATTGAGTAAGTTCTTCTTCCCTATTATCTTCCTTTGCATACACCTGCTAATTATGACTCAAAGGCTACTACCTCGTATCTACCCTCCTCATGTACACCGCCGGCATCAAAATCTTCCTGCAGTGCGTTGTCAACGCCGGCATCAGCTCTGCAGGAGCCAAAGCAGCTGCTTTCTTCGTGGTGTTGCCTTGCTCCATCATCGGCGGAGAAATCTTCCACCGCGCTTTCGATAGACCTGCCTACTGGCTCGGTCATGCAGTCTTTGACTGGACAAGAAAGTAAACAGAGTTGGAAAGAAAAGAAAGACTCTCGTGGTGGCGTGAGAGACGTTGGTGGCATTTTATCTTTATTAATTTTCCTTTGTTCTTTCTTCTTTTCTGTAGGCATCTTAGCTTTTTCTCATGTTTACTATAGTTGCTGTATAAAGCAAAAATCAACATGTTTCCTTACTGCTCCGTATCTCTCTTTTAAGAACTGTCTAGTATTCTCAAGTGACCCTCCAACCGAAGCCGTGCCGATGATATTGTGATTGTAAGCAGGGGGTCTCCGAAGCGGGGCGGCTGAGTGCTTTCGCCGACATTCATGCGGCGAAACAGGGTCGTACCCTCAACGATAATTTTTGGGACAACAACAGCGATATAACAGGCTTCTGAAAACTGTAGACAATTGAGATCACACACGATGACTCTTTAGGATACTATTAGCCCGCGTAATTGTTTTGGTCCAAGTTCAACGCGAATTGCGGTCGGTATGAATAACTCATGTTTTCGAGTCCTGATGCTCGAAGAATTCACCCTGAAACTTTGTTTAGTGACGGGATTATTGGAGTCCAACATGCTTAATCACTGTAAAAACCCTCTTCTGAACTTTGAAACAAAAGGCATGTTTATGTATTGCTCATCAATCGACAGTAAGGAGTCCATCTATACTCTATAACCTCTCCCTCCAACCCAAAATCATCTCAACCTCTCCCCCTTGACAGCAACAGGAATCACACCCCCAGTAGGCAAAGCAAACCTCCTATGCCCCACCGCCCCCAAAACCGCAGCAATAGTCCCCGAATGCGCCGTCAAACTCAACCACTCTCCCTTCCCTTCTTCCCAAATCTGCTCTAAACACAAATGCTCTCGCAATATGTGTTCAGTGGGTTTCTCGCGGTAACCAGGTGTCCAGGAGATATCAGTTTCTGGAAGATTGGGTTCGAGGATGTAAGAGGGGAAATCGCTGCGGATGATGGAGGAAGGACCGCGGCGGTCGCAGGTGTGTACGCCATTGGTTTCTCTGAGCAATTCCTTGACGATAGGAACAAACGGTCTTGATGCGGGAAGAGGGAGGTTATGGAACGACAACCAGGCAGTTTGCAGACATCGGTAAAATGGGCTTGTGTAGTAAGTCTCCGGCGCTGGGACTTTAGCTTCTTTCAATGCAGAAGTCCAAAAGGCGTTGACGTCTAAGGCTTGTTGTTCACCAACAGGGGTGAGATGTGCATCGGCCCAGTGCGCATGTTCATCGCCTTCTTGCTTGGCCCAGTAGGAATCCCAGAGTGCAGTTCCATAGCGAGACTCAGCGACGTTATGGTATCCTTGGCCGTGGCGGCCGAGATACAAGACCTTGTACTCGACGCCCTCTGCAGCGTTTTTGTTTAGTGAGTGGATGTAGTGTTCGAATCTTTGCCATTGTGTTTTTTCGCTGGCATTTTCGAAGGTGGCATCAGAGGGATAGGATTGTTGGATGAGACCGAAGTTTTCCTTTGCCTGTGGAGGTGGATTAGTATGGTGAGATTGCGAGCTTATGGGAAAGTCGGAAATATACATAATCAAAGGTATCAGCATCAGTGTCGGGCAGACCTTGCTTGAAGATGTTGGTCAAGAGGCTGAACTGGTACTTGGCGTTCGGTGGTGGAAGGGTAATTGTTGCCATGTTTGTCGATACGTGCAAGTATGTCAAGATGCCCGCGACAGAGAGCAGGAAACTTTTGAGATGTGGTCAGAAAAATACTCGGTGAATAGCAGAGAGAGATATAAAGGACTGAAGAAGAAAAGACAAGTTGTTGCCGGAGATTGATGTTGTCGTTACGGAATAATTCGAGGATGGCGGGCAAGCCACTTCGTTCGTGGTTATTCCGCTCCGACGCCGCAACGTGGGTGGATGGGTGGTGGAAGAGCGACACTTACAAGAACAAAGGATGAAGCCTTAGCTGAACACGAGCGATTCTCAGGTTGATGTTGGTCGAAAGCGACTTCATAGAGATATTGTCTGGTAAGAGCAGGTGGAGCTTTGCGAGTGAAGATGTTGCTTGAAGAAAGACAATGTTCAAGCAGCGTCATGTCACGCTCAGCCAGCACATATCAACACATTTTGGCATAATAACACAATGATTTGATGTAGACATTTCATTCTTCTTCTTGTTTGCAGATGGGCAACACCTCAAGACACTTTTTAGTTTTGTATATCATTCAGGCCCCCAAATCTTCATCGTCGTCAGTCCTTTGTCAAACAAAAACGACGCCCTGAACGCCAATGCCATGCCGTGGTTCACAAAGCCCTGCTTTTCTTTTGTGACAGAAACAGTTACATCCTCGTCTCGCGCTCAACCTCGAACTTGAAATCAAAGTAGGGCTGGTCGAAGTGGTGGACACGGACGTAACCGTCCTCACCACCCGAGGCGTAGCCGGTACCGAGAGGCGAGACGGCGACGTAGTTGAGAGGACCGAAATGACCTCTGACACGGCCGATCTCCTCTTCGAAGATCTTGTGGTAGAAACGAGCTTCGAACTTTCCTTGACGGGCGCTGGTGGTGGTGACGTCCATGGCGGCTTGACCACCTCCGACGATAACGTAGTCCTTGACGGGTGTGATGGCGGCAGAGTTGAGGGGTGTGTCGGCGACGTATGTCTTCATGACTTCGAGCGTCTTGGCGTCCATAAGCTGTGAGAGAAGGTTAGTCGTTGCTTGAGACAGCTGGAGTCGAAGAATAATACCTTTGCGGTCTTGTCCTTGGAAGAAGTAACAAAGTAGGTGCGGTCGGAAGACCATTGCAAGTCGGTGACCATCATGCCATCCTCGTGGGGGTAGGCGCGCTCGTACTCCTCACCAGTCTTTGCGTCCCACTGGGTGACGGAGCCGTCCTCGTGGCCAGAGATGATGTATCTGGTGCAGGCGGAGAAACCGGCGACTGTGACCTTGGGAATGTCGTCGACGACAATGCGCAGCGAGTGCTCGTTGGCCTGCTCGCCCTCGGGGTCCTGGTTGATGTCGTAGACAAGGATTGTGCTGAGCTGGCCCTGGCGCTTCTCGGTGACACCGAGCAGTTGGGTGCCGTCCTCGTTGAACTCAACGCGCTTGATGGCGGTTCCAAACTCCCACGTCTTGAGCAGCTTTCCGGTCTTGACCTCCCACAGTCTGATGGTGTTGTCGGCGCCGCCGGTTGCGAGCAGGACGGTGCGCGGGTCGACGTCGACGGTCCAGAGCGCACCCTGGTGGCCCTTGTAGACACCGAAGCGCTCACCGTTGTGTGACCACCAGCCGCATGCGTTGTGATCCTTGGAGACGGAGAAGATGAAGTCGCCCTCCTTGCTGAACCTGCGCTGTTTGTTAGTCGCCTTGTTCTGTCCGTCTCTTTTGAAAAACCAGTGAGGGTGCGCACTTGACTTG
Source organism: Aureobasidium sp. EXF-12298 (assembly GCA_024195555.1). NCBI lineage: Eukaryota > Fungi > Ascomycota > Dothideomycetes > Dothideales > Saccotheciaceae > Aureobasidium > Aureobasidium sp. EXF-12298. The sequence goes on along the minus strand of SWBJ01000205.1, from coordinate 59,923 downwards.
GGTCAGAGCTCTCTCCTGCGACGAGGGTCAGTTTCTGCGGCGCGTGAGTGAGGGGGAGACGAGAGGAAGAACATACGTGACCGGATAGCAGAATAGGTCTCATGTTGGCGGTGATATGGGAGGATCTGGTCGCTGCCGTCGCTGCTGCGTCGCTATGAAAATGTGCGTCGCCCGCGCAGAGTCGCTTGGCCCGTGCGCCTGCCACTTCCTCGCTGCGTAATTTATCCGCAGTTTCCCCTCGCTAGTCGTAAACCGCGTCGCGCCTGCCCGATTTGGCTCTCAGCCCTTCTCCGCAGGCTGAAAACCACTCTACTCTCACAGCTTTCTGACTCACACACCTTGCACCATCTTTTGCTGCCACTGTGATGAACCAATGCATGCGAAGCCATCAAGAGCCACTGCACTGAGATTGTTTTATTGTAGCAGAAGGTGAACCAAGCGAGTTAGAAGCAAAAGGAGCCCTTTCCGACCTCTTGACGTTTGGAGCTCTCCCCAGACTCCTGTGACACACAGTCCACCCAAATTCTGCTTCATTGTATGTAATTGAAACCAACCCGCCGGACCTGCCCCACGCCAGGCCTTCCGTCACTCCATTCACCTCTCTTGTCGAGTGTCTCGTTGTAGTTGTTCGCTGAGTGCTTTTATACCCTTCTCAAAGAAGAAGGTGGATTGTCCTTGAGCCATGCACGGTCAATTGATCAGCGGTCGGCGTATCGCCCTGCGGGGCCAAAATCTGCGTTTTCTCGTCAAGTCGTCCTCGCCGTCTCTTTCCTTCCTCTCTCCCAACATCCAACGCGCTGCCTTCAGCACAACCCTCCGCCAAATGACGGCCCAAAAGATCGATGGCACTGCCATCGCAAAGTCGATCCGCGAACGCATCAACAAGGAAATCACCGAAAAGAAGGCCGCCAACCCCCGCTACAAGCCCTCGCTCAAGATTGTCCAGGTCGGCGCCCGCTCAGACTCGTCGACCTATGTGCGCATGAAGCTCAAGGCCGCCACCGAGGCCAACATCGAGTGCGACCTGGAGAACTACCCCGAGGACATCAGCGAGTCGGAGCTCCTCTACCACATCGAGCGCTTCAACAACGACCCTTCGATCCACGGCATCCTCGTCCAATTGCCCGTCCCGAAGCACATCTCCGAGCATGCCGTCACCTCGGCTGTCGCCGACGAGAAAGATGTCGATGGCTTCGGTGTAGCAAACATCGGTGAGCTGGCCAAGCGCGGCGGCAAGCCCCTCTTCACACCGTGCACGCCCAAGGGAGTCATGGTCCTGCTCAGCGAGAGCGGTGTGGACATCAAGGGCAAGAACGCCGTCGTCATTGGCCGTAGCGACATTGTCGGCAGCCCCGTCAGCTACCTGCTCAAAAACGCCGATGCCACCGTCACCGTGTGCCACAGCAAGACCAAGGACCTCCCCGGCTACGTCAAGCAGGCTGACATTGTTGTCGCTGCTATTGGCGCTCCCGGCTTCGTCAAGGGCGAGTGGCTCAAGGAGGGTGCCGTCGTGATTGACGTGGGTACCAACTACATTCCCGACGAGACCAAGAAGTCGGGCCAGCGTCTGGTCGGTGACGTCGACTATGAGTCTGCCGTCGAGGTCGCTTCCCAGATCACTCCCGTGCCCGGTGGTGTCGGTCCCATGACTGTGGCCATGCTCCTCCGCAACGTCGTCGACTCGGCCGACAGCTACTTTGACCGCCAAAAGTCACGCAAGATCACACCGCTGCACCTCAAGCTCGAACAGCCTGTCCCTGCCGACTGGGAAGTCTCGCGCAAGCAGCACCCCAAGCTCATCACAAAGTTGGCCGGCGAGATTGGTCTGTCAGCACACGAACTCGAGCCCCACGGCGCCTACAAGGCCAAGGTCAGCCTTGACGTTCTCAAGCGCCTGGAACACCGCAAGAACGGTCGCTACGTCTTGGTCGCCGGTATCACTCCCACTCCTCTTGGTGAGGGCAAGTCCACAACCACCATCGGTCTCGTTCAGGCTCTCGCCGGTCAGCTTGGTCGCATTGCCTTTGCCAACGTCCGTCAGCCCAGTCAAGGTCCCACTTTCGGCATCAAGGGTGGTGCCGCAGGTGGTGGCTACAGTCAGGTCATTCCCATGGACGAGTTCAATTTGCACTTGACTGGCGATATCCACGCCATTACTGCCGCCAACAACCTGCTCGCCGCTGCCATTGAGACTCGCATCTTCCACGAAAACACCCAGAAGAACGGCCCCCTCTACAAGCGTCTGGTGCCCACACAAAAGGGCAAGCGCGAGTTCAAGCCCATCATGTTCCGCCGTCTCAAGAAGCTCGGTATCGACAAGACCAACCCCGACGAGCTGACCGAGGAAGAGATCGGCCGCTTTGCTCGTCTGGACATTGATCCTGACACCATCACCTGGCGTCGCGTGCTCGACGTCAACGACAGACATCTCCGTGGAATCACCGTTGGCCAAGCTCCTACCGAGAAGGGTCAGACCCGCCAAACTGGATTCGACATTTCTGTCGCCAGTGAGTGTATGGCTGTCCTCGCGCTCAGCAACTCCCTCTCCGACATGCGTGAGAGACTTGGCCGCATGGTTGTTGCCAGCTCTCGTGCTGGTGAGCCCGTCACTTGCGACGACATTGGCGTTGGTGGTGCCTTGACTGCTCTCATGAGAGATGCCATCAAGCCCAACCTTATGCAAACCCTTGAGGGTACCCCTGTTTTCGTCCACGCTGGTCCTTTCGCCAACATCTCGATCGGTGCTTCTTCCGTCCTTGCCGACAAGCTCGCTCTCAAGCTGGCCGGTACCGAGCCTGACGAGGACTACAACTCGAGAACCGGTTTCGTCGTTACCGAGGCTGGTTTCGATTTCACCATGGGTGGTGAGCGCTTCATGAACATCAAGTGCCGTTCTTCCGAACTCAAGCCTGATGTCGTTGTCATCGTCGCCACCGTTCGTGCCCTCAAGACCCACGGTGGTGGTCCTGCCATCACCCCCGGTGCCCAGCTTCATGAAGTCTACCGTACCGAGAACATCGACATCCTTCGCAAGGGCTGTGTCAATCTCAAGAAGCACATTGAGAACGCTCGTCAATACGGTGTCAAGGTTGTCGTTGCCATCAACAAGTTCGAGACCGACACCGAGAAGGAGGTTCAAGTCATCCGTGAGGAGGCTCTCGCTGCCGGTGCCGAAGACGCCATTCCCGCCAATCACTGGGCCGAGGGTGGTAAGGGTGCTGTTGACCTTGCTCAGGGTGTCATCTCAGCCTGCGAGAAGGCCGAGGCCAACGACTTCAAGCTGCTTTACGGTCTCGAGGATTCTGTTCAGGAGCGTATTGAGAAGATTGCCAAGAACATGTATGGCGCTTCAGGTGTCGAGTTCAGCGAAACTGCCCAAAAGAAGGTTGATGCCTACACTCGCCAGGGCTTCGGCAACTTGCCCATTTGCATCGCCAAGACACAGTACTCGCTCTCGCACGATCCCGATCTCAAGGGTGCTCCTTCAGGCTTTGTCGTCCCCATTAGAGATGTCCGCATGGCTGCCGGTGCTGGTTACCTGTAAGTTCTCTTCTGTCATCACTACCACGAATCTTCGCTAATTGAATCATCAGATATGCACTCGCTGCCGACATCCAAACCATCCCCGGCCTCCCCACCGCTCCCGGCTACCTCAACGTCGACGTTGACGCCGAGACCGGCGAGATCGATGGTCTCTTCTAAGTCGTCTCTCTCAACAATGAAACGACTGTATAATGTACAACTACGGGTGATGGGCTTCTTCAACATAAAAATGACTTCAACAGCGTCGGTGTTCCGGGATACTATTTTAACAATTTTCAAGGGATCAATGTTTGCACGAAACAATACGAATGATAACGGATATATACGTCAACTTAACTTTGACGTCGGAGGTGTGGTATGATAGATTTTTAGATATAGGCAAGATATCCGTCATGGACAGGAATTATTCTTTTTCTACCTGTTTCCTTGTTGGCTCTGCCCTCTCATGGCTTCCAGATCCCTTCTACACGATCAATGAGATCTATTGCTTGCAGCCATAGAAATTCTGATTTTGGTGTGTAGCTAGTACGGAAATTGATCCAACCCAAGATCTGTGTTTTTGAGTCTCGAGTCAGAGAAAGACAAGCTAAAGACGAAGCGAATGCGCAGAAAACGTGCGCTTCGTGGTGCAGTAAGTTGATGATATCGGACCACCAAGAACCGAACTTTAGTCGTTAGAAGCCATGAAATTTCCTTCCGTGGCCCATGATGCCCGGCATCCATGTTTATGTGCTGGTGTTTGAGCCCAAGTAGATTTGATATGCTGCCCGTGCTGAATGTACGTGTCGCGGACGTCAGTCGAATCTGTCAATCTCGTGCGGGGCTTGTCATCATACACACTCGAGGTCAATGGCTAATATGCAAGTGATTTATCCTCTTAACATTTCCGGGAACGTTAGCTAATTCAAAATAGTCCTATAAATTATGCCCTAAGTTTTGCTGTCCGGTGGAGTCGAGTTCTACCCTATGCAGATCTACAATATGTTTAACGTATTCCGGAGGGGTAGAAACGACCCTATGGTAGACACCAATCTTTCCAGTCAAAACAACGCGTGCCGAAAACGGTTACTCTAGAGCTTAATTCGAGCCATCGATCATAAGCTATACCAGTAAATCACCCGTTCGTACGCCGGAAGTCCCACGAGATGTAGCCCGGAGGGGCCGACTGAGTTTCCAATCTACACTTCGAGACGCTCTTGGGGCTACACTCTATTCGGTTCCGGGGAACAGTCTCCAGGTTCTCCAGATCATTTCCCCAGATGTGTCCACATGTCGCGGGAGGCTTTGTGGGGGATGAACATGTATAAAAGACTGAACGACCGTCCATTCTCAGTCCTGGACATAAACCATTCAGAATCACCTCGACGGCACAACGACCAGCTTCGCGAATTGATCCAATGGGTCTCGATATCTTTGCCCTTTTGGCAACCTTCCCTCTCTGCATTATTGCAGCACCCAGTGTTTTGCCTCGTCAGTCCTCCCAAGACACTGCAACAGTCGACCTGACAGCTGGTGCTCGTCGTGGAGCTCCTCAAAACCTGGCTTCAGGCGTTCTCTATGGTATCCCAGATGACCCGACTCAGATCCCGGACCATTTCTACAGCGACATGGGCTTCAATTATGCCCGTGTCGGCGGAGCTCAGTTGGACGCTGGCGGCTGGGTTGATGGGATCGAGACCTACTATGCACGTTTCAACAACACCAGAGACAACTACCTCCAAGCCCGCAAGTTTGGCGCAAAAGTCATCATCCTGCCTCATGACATTTGGGGAACCGATCACGCAACTCAATCGTCCAACTGGCCTGGAGATAATGGCAATTGGACTGATTACGACAACTATCTCAATCAATTGATTGACGATCTCAAGACCAACGACATGCTTGACGGTCTTGTCTATGACACTTGGAATGAACCCGACGGCTCTTTCTGGGATCGATCACAGGCACAGTATCTGGATCTTTGGTCTCGCACTTACAATCGCATCAGGCAAGACTCGGAATTGGACGGGGTTTTGATCAGCGGCCCATCATACGCTTCTCAGCCCAACACTGACAATGATTGGTGGACCAACTGGGTGCAGCGCATTGTAGCCGATCAGACCATTCCTGACCAGTACACCTGGCATGATGAGCCCGGCGATGTTGCCAACGATGTTCCGCGCTGGACAGCCATCCGAGAGCAGTACAATCTGCCGGATCGCGAGATAAACATCAACGAATACGCCACTTTCGACCAGCAAATCTCCGCCGGAGCCGCCTGGTGGATCTCTCGACTCGAAAGGTACAACTTGAGAGGTTTGAGAGGGAATTGGCTGTCTGGCTGGCAGCTCCGCGACTTCCTTGCCAGTCTCTTGACCAAGACCGACACTGACGATTACACTGGCACTGGATATGCCGGCAATGGCGAGTTCAATGTTTACAAGTACTACTACCAGAACATGACTGGCGAGAGAGCCACCACCACCGGCACAGGCGACGGTGTCATGGATGTCTTTACGACAGTCGGCACGGACAAAGTTCGCGTCCTCACTGGTGTACTCAATCAACAGGGAACATGGTACATCACCATCTCTGGCCTTTCGGCTGTCGGGCTGGCTTCGTCGGGAACCCTTGACATCCAGACTTGGGGTTTTGATGATGCAGGCCACTTTGGCGCCGTCGCTGGTCCCTCTGACCGTGGTGTGTATGGTCATCAGTATGATGGCGGTTCTGTCACTTTTCCCGTCTATCAAACTTCGCAAGATGAGAATACTGCTTGGGCTTTCGAGTTCGACATATAAGCAGAGTCTTTCGACGCAAATAGAGACGAGGGTTCTGGCATGTGTCGATGCCATTGGCTTATCATAAGTCATCAGATTTAAAACTTCAGGCTTTCTTTTGGCTTTTTATTCGTACTCTAGAGATTGCCCAGTATAAATGATACTATTCGCTTCTAGCCCCATAATTGTCGGAAAAGTTTGGACAATGTTGGGTCGAGCTATAGCAGGAAGGCTAAAAGTACGGATAGTGGTTAGGAGCTTTACATTCAAAATGCTATCAACGACGTGAACTATATTCGACGACATCGATTACACTGCTCTCTAATAGCTCTCAACCTCTCGCCATCTCTGGCAGCAATCACAGCTATCAGAACCGTGTGCAGCCAGGTTATCGCCAGAATAAGCAAAGGTCCAGGCAGGTATACGGCAAATGATACAGGAATCCCTTTGAACCAGCCATCTGTCCAGATATAGAATGTCAGAATTGCTGAGATGCTGAAGCTCGTCCATGTGAAAGTCATTGCTGGCGATGAGGTTATGACAGCTGTTAAAGGCTGCTTTGTACAGTGTTCGATGCTCTGGCTTATAGTTCTCAGTCTTGTTCCATCTCTATTCGCAATCCATATCACTGGAATGATGTGGGACCAGAATATCGCTAGCATAGGTAAAGGACCAGGTAAGACTGCGGCTATAGATTCGGGAATCCCAGAAAAACAGGCGTCTGTCCAGATGTAGAAGTTTAAGATACCAGAGGCGACGAAGCTTATCCATGTGATGGTCATTGCTGACGAGGCTGTCATATAAGTTGCAGAAGGTTGCATTGAGGGCTTGGAATTCTGTAGACGTTGTCGTGCACCATCCTTTCCGGCAGCAATGGAGACTCGGCTCTGTCGCATCTTCGATGACCCTAGAACAAATTGGCGATCTAAAGCTTTTGACAGTCGGTTCTCTGAACCCGAGGAAAGTGTTGTCGAGAGTTCAGATGACCAGGGGTGTATTCTGGTCCAAGCAATCGACACTGTTGTTCAGCAAACAAGGGATGGTGAAGTAGTAATCCTTTCAAACGGGGAGTCGACTTGAGCCTCGACTGAGGATATTTCATGTATATCGCTCGAAAGACAGACAGAAGTCGAAAAGTTGGGAAGTAGTTGTGTATATACATCGCCGAGCTCTAGGTTGTAGATGCCGACCATTGAAAATCCGCTGCAGATCTCGTCGGGAATAAAGAAGGAACCAGCGGCTTCGCTAGAGTCAACTTCTCGACTACACTCTGCTGCCAGCCTATATTCCTGATCACTTTTCTTTTCTCATATCATTTTCATATCTGTCTCAGCTGCGGGGGCAGGATATGATGTTCACGCGGATTACTAATCCGGCTGCATGAGCACTTGTGTAGTATCCGCATGATTGCTCATGCAGCTTACGACGGTCGGTCAATGCGGCCTTACTGGTTCCCACGCAAGGCTGCTGATACAGACTAAGCATATCTCGGTAAGCATGCACGCGCAGCTGCGACGGATGGTCCCAGATAATTTTCTGTAAGCCGAGGGGTTCTGCGAGGGATCGATTGGCAAATCCGAGTCGGAATACCACAGCTTGATCCAGGAGTGGCTGCAAGGCTTTCAGCTTTAATATTGAAGTAATACCTATCGGCATGTTCGTCGGCGCAGAGCTGCATGTAACCCCGCCAGCTAAGCCACTTCACCAGATGATTATCAAGGGCTTGCAGAATTCTCGGTTTCGGTTCCTGCAGGCCAGTTGACCTTATAGTAACCCATGGGGACCCGTCCACGATTATTTACAGCTCTCTCATTGCCCCCGAAAGTCTGCCGACCTGCGCCATAGTAGATTCTTGAGCACCAGAGATGCACCCTATCGCAGATGCTCGCGAATCGCTCGAAGGAACTCGACTTGATATGCAAAGCAGCCTCTGCTCAGAACCGAATACTCATACATCTACTGCTGTCCAAGTCGAGAATGAACAATACGAAATACCGGTTCCGGAAAAGCGGTCGCTTCCTACCCTTACACATTTTTTCCATAAGGCATCTTGCGACTACGGATCTGTAGAAGACACAGAGCTGTCACTCCGTCGAGGTGATCTGATCGAGTGTCTCGGCAGAAGCAGCAGGCATTGGTTTCTTGGGAGACTATGCTCCGGCAGACCCGAAGGGAATATCGGCAGATATCCTGACATCTGTGTTACCAAAGTTGATCCGATTGATCCGGCCTTCCATGAAGCGTTGGCTCTGACGCGGTCCAGAGGTGTGGTCATGCAAGCAGGAGGAGAAAACCCAGCACACATCGAGCATCTTCCTTGGGGTACTGAGACCTCGAAAGAGAACTGGAGGACCATTGATAGGATCAACGAACCACTTACGAGAGCGGCCTGGTCTACTGCTTTTGACCACGGCGTTTCTCGCGAAGGGAACGGATGCGGTTTCCCGCACGATGTCAATGCGGCCACCTTCGACCTATGCCAGCAAGTCGCGACTGGCGCGTGTAGAGACGCCACTTGTAGACTTCCTCATCGTCGACATTCCTATCCAGGAGGTTATGAGAAGTATGGGGCGGAGGCAACGCTCGATGATCCGCGAATTAGATCAATGCCGCAAATCAATCCGGTTGTCAAGACCGAGTCGTTCGAGCTTGAATCTTTTGCTCGACACGCCACCACCATACAGCCTGTCCTGACAGTGGGTGACCTGCCAGATCGTAGGTTTTATGATCTTCCAGGAGACATCAACAGCGATCACACGTCACCGAGTTATCTTTCAGGATACACCGCACTCTGGCGAGATCGAGATACCAAACAACCCCTCTCCAAGCCTTTCGCACAAGCGTATGAGGATGGACAGCACACACCTCCGATGTCATTCAGACCTAGAATTCCCTTCGAGGATCATCCGCAAGTACGTTCACGGCAGCTGAGGTCTGAACTTTTCGACGCGGGCAAGGCCGACCTCTTCTACACTTTGACACGGAGCCAGGACAGCACTCAGCCGAAAACCGCTGTCTTGAACATTGCTGCTCTCCAGCATATGTCACTACACCAGTTGCAATACGATATCTCCTATTACGTTGAATCGATGTTTCGGACGTCGCACTTTCACTCGGAAGCCCCGGGTCTTGCCTCACTCGCTGAGCTGATGAGTAGCTATTGTCAGTCATATCAAACCGTCTTGATGAGTGTTACCTAACCATGCATAGGTGACGCTTTACGCAATCTCGATTACATGAAGCAATGCGCCACACGTGGCTACGAGGAGGATCCTTTCCTTATGAAGTCCTCTCGCGCTCTCGAGCGTAGCATTCTCGAAGCAACAAAGCTCATACCGAACCACGTCTTGCCCGCCGGCTCCCTCCCTTTACCTCACGATTATAAGGACCCACAGCTGCGCGATGTAGGTCGCAATGAAGCCAACAAAGCAGCCCATCAGAAGGATCGACTTCGGCGCTTCACCATGGCGGGAATAGGTGCTTTATTGCTCGTGGTACCTATGTTGATCATGGCCAATATCCCGGGCAAAACGGCTAGCCTGGTCACGACCTGCGTAGCATTGTTGATTTTCTCTATACTCATACCCCTGCTGACCGAGCTGGGTCCGAATGAGATCCTCGCTACCACCGCTGCATATGCTGCTGTACTTGTGGTGTTTGTTGGCACGAGCTTGACCACAAATGCAGTTGTTGTCGCTCCAACGGCTTAAGCAATTCACTGGAGACTCAACGCTCGGTAATTCTCGTAGGGAAGCCATCGTAGCAACAGGAACTTCAGCCAGTATCCAGACCAGGACGTTCTTCACGGGTGTCACCAGTTTTCAACGCTGACAACCATGGAGTACGGTTTATTAGGCTCGTGAAGCACAATTTCGTATTGTTTGCGAAATCTGTTTTGTGGGAATTGTTAGCGCACAGGTGCTCTGGCCTTGTTGATGGAAGTCTGATTTCACGAGGTAGCAGATGAATCCATGATCGTATACAGAGCCTTAGGGTCGACAAGCTCTGCTCTACTTTGTCAGTCCTAGATCGGCATGAGAAGTCATTGCCGTGCACCTTTCAACCCCTTCAGTCGCTTGGACGTCGAGTTCGATGTCTTGTGTGGATGCTTCATTAAAGAAAAGAATAGCTACAATAGCCCATGCTTGGTGTTGGTCCGGGCTATCTTGATCGAAGGAGACATGGTGTCTTATCATCAGCTGAAGTATGGACTACAGTTCGGGAGACAGAGGACCGAGATGTTTTGCCTTAGCTGCAGATACCCAATCGCCTGAGTTGTGTGTGGAGAGTAGATGGTTACGCGCTTGGCAGTTCGTGATGGATGCAAGTCAGCGAGCCGTCTTTGACAGCTTGTCTGACCACGCGCTGGATATTGACGGAGCTCAGAGGTGGGCGCGATCAGGTAAGCTAGAAGATTGTCAAATCACACTTCAGGCCGACCCAAGTTCCCGAGTGTTGGGTAGCGCATCGAACAGAACCCCTTTAAGATCTTCTAGAAGATATTGGCAGGAGCCAAGAAGAAGCGGTATGGACTTTACGAATAAACTAGCGTCTACGATACTACGGACGTGTGCCGTCGCGCACATGGCGGAGAACGTTAGTTCGGTCTCGGTTCTCGGAAAGGGATTCGCAGCTGAGCAACCGTACAGGGGAAGACACATCGAGACCTTTTGACCAAATTGGACAAGACATTAACCGGAGTGAAAGTTCGAGCTGTGGCTACTACGAGTGTGCCGCTCGCTGGCCCGTTCTGAGGATTGTCCGTTTAGAAATGCACTGACAAGGTCGGGGGCCCCGAATCCTCGAACCAGAATGGTATTTGGTCGTGTCTGGATAATAAAATTGGCGAACTGTTTAACGGAGAAAATAGAATGAGAAGCTGAAGTTCAGCCCTAGCCCGTTGTCTGGACGCGGCGAGCGGCAGCACCGAGAGTTGAGAGTCCTTGCAGCACACGACGACAGAAATTCAGGCTTCAAAGGAAGTCCTTCTCAACGGAGTGATCGTGCGGGACTCGATGTCTTGGTATAGAGCAGGAGACGTCCGAGGTTCTTGGAATACATGGAGACAGTCTCTCGAGTATTTGCAGGAACAAAACCAAAAAGCGTCTGCCGTGACGGACAAATTTCTAAAGGGGCGGGAAGCTTTAGCCGCTAGCCGCATTTGGACGACCCGATCGCAGGGCAAGATCGCGCTTTCCCCACGGAGGACCTTCCCCTGATTCTTCTTCTTGATTTTTCCGCCCTGCCAATGGCCATGCTCATGTCCCTGCCAAGTCCTTCACCTCCAATCTTCTTACCCCGTATCGCTCAAGCCTCGCAAGATCTCAGCTGGTCTCCAGCGCAGCCCAAAGAGCAAATGGTGGACTTTAGCTGTACCATTGACGCCTCATGGCGCTCGGCCAAACCGAGACCTCTTTCCTTGCAAGGCTCTGGTATAACTGTTTGTGATATATAATGGTAGGTCATCTGCATCTAGCACAGGTCAAAATCAAGCTCGCCTTCCTTCCTCATCTACCTCCATTCCGACCAAGATGCGTTTCTCATCCTATGCTCTTCCTGCTTTGGCGGCCAATTTGGTTGCTGCTCTACCTGCTCCTCAGGACATTGACCTTGATATGGTCGAAGCAGCTCCCGACCCGACGTATACTCAGACGCTTGGTCTGACTGCCCAGATTGTTACTTACGACACGACCGCTATTTTTGCGGAGGCAACTGCTGCGGCTACGGTTACCTCTGTCGCTGTGGATGATGTTCTGGATGGTACCGCGATTGTCAGCAAAAGACAAGTCGCCCCGTCGACTTCATCTGAAGGAGAAGCCAACCCGACATCGTCTTCTTCTGATGAAGGCGCCGCCCCGTCGTCTTGGTTCGATGAGCGAGTCGGCATTTGGGTCACAACAAGCCCTACCCCCACCGCCAACGAAAAGAGAAACATTGTCGCCAGAGGAGCAGCATGCACAGCGTTGCCTACTGGAATCGCCTCGTATGCTCTCAGCGCCGACACGGCTTCGGATTTTCGAGCCAAGGGCTCTTGGGCATCTATCGCCAGTGAAGCACCTGTTCCATCGGGCTACGTCAACACTGTAGTCAACGCTGCCGGTGCCAACTCCGGTTACGGCTATCTTGGATACTCCAACTTGAATAGCTACGACACCAATGCATGTGCTGCCAAGTGCTCCAAGACGATTGGATGTATGGCGTTCAACATTTACTTCGAAAGAGACCCTTCTGTCGACCCTGGTACTGGTAATTCCGGCTGTGCCAACCCCTCCAGCGTTGTATATGCTAAATGCGCTCTGTGGGGTGGTCCACTGAACACTGCCAATGCCAATAACAAAGGGCAGATGCGCAATCAGTTTGAGGTCGCTGTCGCTGGATCCAACGCTTACCAGAACAACTCGCTGACCATCCCGGCCGGCTACTCGCTCAAGGCTGCCTACAATAACGTTGCCATCAACGCCCCTTATGATGCTCAAGGCTTCAACACTTATATGGGAGCCACCATTTTCACCAAGGGCCCCTTCAACATCCAACTCTGCGCCGACTACTGCTCTGCACAGACCAAGTACAACCTTGCTAACCCTGCAAGCGATGGCACTCCCCCGAAGTCCTGCAACTTCTTCAACACCTACATCCTTTACAAGAACGATGCCGGCAGCCCTCAGGGCCAGTACTGCTCCATCTACACAGAGCAATGGTCCGACAGTTACGCGGTGAACTCAGGGCAGACTCGCGGTTCAGACCGCTACTTTATCGGGTACTCTTACACCTTTTCCAATTCGTCAAGCGCTGGCATTGCACCCAAGGTCGGTGACAAGAACGGCGCCATCTATCAGGCTCGCCAGGACATGACCTACTACCCCTCTCAGTTGACCTCTACCTTCCAGCCCTTCTGCTCTAGCGTGCTCGGATACACTGTTCCTGTCGCATCTGTCACCGCCTTGACCACTGTCACTCCCGTTGTGTCTAGCACTGTCTACTCGACCTTGACCGTCACTGCAAATATTGCCAACGCCAAGCGTGCTGCGGCTTCGCTTGCCACTCCTGATGTGCTCACCAAGTACCCTTCTTCCGTCTTCGCAAGCGCTTGCAGTCTTATCGCAACTTCTCCCACCTTCACCTCGACCATTACAGCGGCCACCAGCACAGCCACTGCTGCTGCTTCAACGACCCTGGTCACTAAAGTCTCCACAACCACTGTCGCCAGATATACTCAGACTGGCTACCTGAAGATCAAAGGAGGCACCAGCGATGGCCAATATCTTGGTAAGGGCTTCAGCTCCGGAATCCCCAGTCTGAGTTCTTCTTCTGCAGACCGCGTCCTATGCGGTTTGGACTCGGCCGGACGCCTCTACTGCAACAACTTGCTAGGCAACATCGTCGGCACTTACTTGTACTGGCAATTCAGATCCGACATCCAGCAAGTGGGTGATTGGACCCCTACATGCTCAACAGACTCGACTGGTCTCTTGACTTGCTCAAAGGTCAACAGCAATTGGGTTGACGTAAACTACGGCGTCAAGTCCAATGCGCCTTACGGAAACTCGTGGGTGAGCTGTGTCTACGATAAAAGTCGTGGCACAACTCTTCACTACTCCGAGCACTCCGCTGGCCCTGTGTCTAGCAGCTGTCAAAGTGTGTCCGTGTACATGGTTCCAGCCTAGGTTAGGGGATCGATGGAGTTGAGATCCTGGCTCTCACTGCGGAACTTCGGTTTTGGTTTCTGCGTACAGAAAGCAGAGGAGTCCTATCTTGTTTTTGATTTTTCTGGGTTGGGTGGAGCAAGGGAGGTGTTCTGGGATATCTTGCTTGGGGTTTCCACCATTTCATTCTTCTTTCGTTCTTCTAGCATGGATTCTGGTGTTTAGATGGTCAGTGTTACACCATAGACTGTATCGATTTCACGTTTTGTTCAGCAATCAGTCACGAAAATTGGAAGCCGAGCCAAGTGTACCACAAAAGTTGGAATGAAAATGATCATACAGTCATCAAGAAAGGTTATTATTACATCAAAAAATAATAGGCAGAAATGACATCGCTCGCTCACTTGTCAGTCTAGAAACGCTAAATCGCTCATTCGCTCTCATCTTTTTCACACCCATTTTCGAAGAATGAGGCATCGCTGTAGTACAACTTGTGAAGCCTGCGCTCTCTCTAGTGAGGCTTAGGGCCCCCAGCTGGAGGTGGAGGTGGTGGGGGGCTGCCACCGCTGCCACCATTACCACCACTGCCGGTGTTGTCGCCGTTGTTGAAGACCTCAGCAGTGCTGTCTTCGAGAGTACTCTCTTCAGCAGATCCGACATCAGCACCGGCCTGTGCAGCTCCGTTTGTGCCATCTCCGTCGACGACGTTACCTTCCGCGTCAACAGGGTTTCCAACAGCGGATAGACCAGCGTCGTTTGCAAGATCACCAAAGCCGTCCGAGATCTTGTTTAATTGACGCCTGACCTTGTGTGGGGGTGGAGGTGGGGGTGGAGCGCTACCACCATTGCCGCCGCTGCCAGTATTGTCGCCCTTGTTGAAGACGGTGGCAGTAGTACCTTCAAGGACACTCTCCTCAGCAGAACCAATCTTAGCACCGACTTCAGCGGCACCATTGGTTCCATCGCCATCAATGACATTACCCTCCGCATCAACAGGGTTGCCAACGGCAGACAGACCAGCATCGTTTGCAAGATCCCCAAAACCATTAGAGATCTTGTTCAGTTGGCGTTTGGCGTTGGCGCCTTTGATATCATTGCCAACTCCTTCTTCGACGTTCTTGGTCGCAAAACCAGATGCATTGTCCAAATCAGTCAAGATGGAGTCGCAGCCACTGCCGACACCAGCAATCTGTCGCTTCGCATTGGCGCCTTTGATGTCGTTGCCAACTCCTTCTTCGATGTTCTTGGTTGCGAAGCCAGATGCATTGTCCAGGTCAGTCAGAACGGAGTTACAGGCGCTGCCGACGCCGGCAATCTGAGGGATAGGAGCGGCGGTGACCAGAGCCAGCTGTGCAACAGCGGCGAGGAGGATGATTGATCTGTTGATGGAAGGCATGTGTCTCAAGTTCGGGATAGGTAAGGACGTAGAGTGAGAAGTTTGAATAACAGGATATGGGAAATAGTGTGGAAGAGGTAGTGTGCTGTCTGAGACTTGGTATATTGCTATTGCTGTTTGATTGAATTTGGATTCCAGGAGGACTTCAAGGCCGTATATGTATCTGGATCTGTCATATGCGGTTGAGTGAGGGTGAACTCGAGTGCGCGCTCTTCACGACACATACAAGCCTCTTGCGTAGTTCTTACAGATGATGGCATACTCCTTGTATTGCTTCTCGGAACACTCAGCTACTGTGTGTTATCTTGAAGTAGAAATGGAGATGGTCGATCGGTAGCTGAGACTTCTTCAACCCTCGAGAGTTCGAAGGCTATGCCCTATCCCGACGTAGGAGCACAGATAGTTAGTCTTTGTCTAAGCCTCTCCGGCGACTCCGGCAGATGTACAACACCCTGAAGCAGAGGTAGACACGGTCAATTAGCGTTTGAGTCGTTCTCGGGATCCAGCTCGACGGCAATTTGAGTTCGTGGGGACCGAGCCTGAAATCTCGCTCCATGCCGCAGCATCCGTGGTCAGGGAGTTTGTAATCACGTTGAGATACTCGAGTACACAGTGCATAACCCCTTCAAGCTCTTAAGATCCCATCCGTACAGCGAGATGAAGTCATTGTCACATTGTACAGCCTCGTCAGGAGTTGCTGCCAATGTCGGGACAACTTCCATGTGCTCTGATGTGCACAGATCATCGTCCATGCAGTGAAGTAGGCCTTTCTCCATGCCCTACAAGATCAGACCTGTCAGATAGCGTTGAGCCGGATCATCAATGTGCATAAGACTGTCTGTGCAGGATCTTGATCGTACAGCGAACAGAGTGTCACGGCAAGAGAACACCGAAAAGCTATGCCTAAGGACATTGCTTGGTTACAATGCTTCTTGTCCGGTTCAGAGTACTCTTTTAATCGTATCTGCTGCAAGATGTCGCCGTGGCTTGCACTACCTTTGATCCTGGCTGTGATAGAAGGTCGTGGAGGAGGGTGCAGTCGTAATGGGCTCCGAGAGACGTCATCAGAGCGCTTACAGGATCAGTAGGATGCAACGGAAGGAGCAAAGGTTTTTCTGATGACCCTCGGAGTCTAGGAAGCCGCCGAAAAGAGGATGTTAATCAAGAAGAAGGTTCCCCCCTGAGCTTGTTTGTGTAGCCAAGATTGAAGCCAATTGCGATCAAGCGTTTGGTGACGGTGAGGTCACACTTGGCATGACGGTGGAGGCGTTACGGGAATAACACACCCTGAATGCTCCGCATTAGGAATGCCGGACGTGCGGAGCAGCTCCACTTCCACCAGCAACTCTCTTCTGATCTACGCTCCGTGATCAATCTTCTACGACGACATCGATAGACGTGTCTAACAAATCGTTCCTCCACGAATACATCCATGCGCTTGCGATGTAGTCATCGGGCTAAAACAGTAGAGGTCAACAACCTCAGGCAGATTCTGACTTCATTGGAAGCACAGAATCGGCGTCAGGAAGAGATGGTGACAGATGCTTGTGCTGAGAGAGAGAGAGAAATGTCAAGAGTGGAAATATTGACTATCAATGCAGCTGTCGCCTTAAGAACGACTTGAACACGCCTTGAAGCATCGTTGCTGACCTTCGTCATTGAGACATTCACACTCGTATTGTTCGGTACAGAAGCAGCGCTTTGCACATGTCGACACATCAACGCGACGATGACTTATCATACAGGATGTTACTATATCGTCTGGACTGCAGTGCTCATCGAGTCACGAATTTGACACCAATGTTATGTCTCACATCGGGATATCACTGTGTCTCCATAACTAATTTGGTTCTGGAGCCTTTTTCAGCCGTTATCATCCAACGCTATCGTTGACTTCCCCGCATGTTCCCCCAACTTTACCCCTGCTCCTGGAGCAACTGATGCATCGATGAAACATGCCATCGGTACCATGATCATTCATTAACAATTCTGATAGAACCGCTTGACGTTCAATACGCTTAAGATCTACTCGTGCTATGTTTGTGCTGCTGTTTGCAGGAAGGAGACATGGTAGTCCCTGCATCAAGTCTTGTTGAAGAAAGATGATCTGAGAGCTTAAAAACGCCTTGTCATCAGCCACAAAGACTTATAAGTCTCCGAGCCAGTCAAGGGGACGCATGACCTCCAGCGCAAACCGTATTGTATTGTTGTGTTTGCTGAAGTCTGCAAATCGAAGCCTAGACAACTCGACGTTATGGTCTCAGGCGTTGACTAGCAACAATCAATGGAGTCTAGAAAATCAGCAACTTCATCTACATAAGGGCTCGCTCTTTCGACCAGATTTGTTGCGACTCAACCACCATTGCCTCACTCGATCCGATATCACTATGAAGCCTTACGCTCTTCCCATAATCTCGTCGCTTGCAGTCTCTGCCTACGCTGCATCCCATTCTATCGACGTTGGTGAAGATGGACTAGTCTTCTCTCCCAACTCTACCACTGCCGCTGTCGGCGATACTGTCACTTTCCACTACTATCCTCGCGCCCACGGTGTTGCTCGCAGTAGCTACTCAAGCCCTTGTGCGGCCATCGATAATGGTTTCAACTCTGGCTTTGTCAAAGTCGCGAGCGGAGAGTCGAACACGACCTTCACAATCACCATCAACAACACTGATCCAATATGGTACTACTGCCCTCAGGGAGACCATTGTCAAGCTGGTATGGTTGGTGTGATCAATCCTCCGTAAGTTCAATCTCAACTTACCTATGTCCCTATTACTTATCGTTGTCACAGCTCTTCAGGTAGTGAGAACATTGGTGAATTCATTATTGCTGCATCCACCGCCGGAACCAGTACCGTACCCGATCAAGTTTATGGCGGTGTCCTAGCCGTCAACGGCGCATCCGGCGGCGCCGCAGCCGGAGGTTCCTCTTCAGCTCAGTCGGCAAGCAGCGCGACTATGTCCTCGGCTTCATCCGCTTCCATGATGTCGTCCATAATGTCGTCCTCAATGGCTTCTTCTATGATGTCGTCCTCGAAAGCCTCTTCTAGCATGGCTTCCTCAGCTGCCGTCGCCGGTGGCTCTTCCAGTCATGCGATGTCGGGTAAGTCTCGCGTCTCCAACTTCCCTCTACAGACGATCATCACTGACCTTGCTTCCATAGCTTCTGCCGCCTCTTCTGCTTCCTCTGCTACGGGTACTGCTTCCCGCAGTTCGGGGTCTGCGACTTCCCGGGCTGCAAGTGCTACCAGCAGTATTGCAGTATCCACAGGCGCCGCTGCTTCTCTCAAGACAGTCGGACTAGCGAACATCGGAATGGGACTGCTGTTTGGTGGTTGGTACCTCATGTAGATGCCAAGGTAGCCATGTCTATTTAGTCGAGTTCGCCTGCCATAAATTAAGACAGATTTCTGCAACTTGATCCTAGGTTTGGTGACAGTCATACGTACAGATAAGAGGCGATTCGGTCCAACGACCACCTGAATAGCTCAAGCAGGGATTGCACACAATGATGATAAAGTAAGCTTTGACCGCCAGCAGCCCTCGTCGACGTCTCAAAACGTGGTCGCTTTTGAATCCATTGGCTCGTGTGACTCGATTGCGGAGAGAAAAGTTTGACCGTGGCCAGAGTTCGTATTGCATAGAATCCAGGATTCTCTTTCACATCTGGAAAGGAATCCATGATCTGAATGATTTGTTCGGGTGGAGAAACACTTCCCTCTTCTCGGTGGTCGACTGCCTGGTGACCTCCCACCGGAACGGCTTCAGGTGCGATACCGCAGTGCGGGGAACCCCCTCAACCACCTCCGGAGGCGTAGTCGTCTTTTGGCATCTTGTCATGCCTCGGACAAGATCCTAGAGCTAAGGTCAGGTTACAGTCGAGTGATCCTCCGGGATACCCTTGGCCACACATCTGTGCAATGTGGGAGTTTATAACTTACAGAGGGCCTTCCTGTGCGATGCTAACTTGATTCGTTTTCTTTTCGCTTCTGGCATCGTTCTCCTCCTGGACTTCATACTTTGTCTTCAATATGGCCTATCCCCAGACTTCTTTCTATCACACATTACTGGCCTCCGAATCTCTTCTAGGACAGCGCCGGCGAGCGGTCGCAGCGAACACATTACAGTACCAACTCGATGTGCTGAAGAAGACTGGTCGCTACGACGCTTTCAGATTGAAATGGCATCCAGTATATGACCACGCGCCGGAGGTTTGGCCAATACCGGATCATCTTTTCTGGGACTCTGATGTCGCAAAGTGGATAGAAGGGGCTTGCTATTTCCTGCAACAAGAGTGTATGCCAGCGATCGCGGATGCCGTCGACGAGTTGGTGGAGATGATCAGATCTGCTCAACAACCCGATGGCTACTTGAATATACATTACACCGTGGTGGAACCGGGTAGACGCTTTACGAACCTCAAAGATATGCACGAACTTTATAACTGCGGACACTTGATCGAGGCTGCCTTGGCACATCAGGCTCTCTACGACAACGATCAGCTTCTAGGTCCCATATGCCGATATGTCGATCTCCTCTGTAAGACTTTCGGTCCAGACTTCGAACAGACGCATGGCTATCCCGGCCATCCTGAGATCGAGCTTGCACTTCTCCGCCTTTACGACCGGACAGGGATCTCGCGCTATCTCTCGTTGGCAAAGTACTTCATCAGAGAAAGAGGAGATCCTACCGGTTGCGATGGAAGACACTACTTCGACGTGGAAGCTGAGGCGCGTGGAGTAGATCCAAATATGAAACCCGCATTCTACCCAGAGCCTCGCTCGCTATGGTATCATCAGGCACACGCACCTCTTGCTGAACAACAGACCATCGAAGGCCATTCAGTCCGTGCGATGTATCTCTTGACCAGCGTTGCAGATCTTGTGCGTATCGAGCAAGGTCATAATGATCTGCGTGTTGCAACCTACAGATTATGGAGAAATATGATCAATCAGAAGATGTACTCAACTGGTGGTATTGGTGCTATCAAGCAGTGGGAAGGCTTTGGACTAGACTACTTCTTACCGCAAGGGACCTCAGAAGGTGGCTGTTATTCGGAGACTTGTGCCGCGATAGGTGTCATGATGCTGGCTCAGCGATTGCTCCAGGTGAGACGATACGGAATTTGCTTGGGAATGGTGGATATTGACGCTGAATGCAGACTGATCTGGACGGAAGATTTGCGGACATTATGGAACTCTGTTTGTACAACGCTGTTCTGACCGCAATGTCCTCGGACGGCAGAAAGTTCACCTATGTCAATCAGCTGGCGTCGAGCGAGGAGGATCTTTCCTGCCGTAACGACTGGTTCACGGTTGCATGTTGTCCAGTGAGTCTTGACACTCAATGTTATCAACGGAGCTGACCATACTTCTTGCACTAGCCGAACATGTTGCGCCTGCTAGGTACCATCGGTGGATACATCTGGACGTTCACTTCCTTGGACACGGAACGAAGAGCGCGCATCGACGTCCATTTGTACACAGGTGCAAAGCTTGAATTCGATTGTGGCGATGACATAATAGAGATTGAACAAGAAACCCAGTGGCCGTCTTCAGGGGATGTAAAATTCAGACTGCACTCCCAAAAGGTCCAAATTGACCTTCGACTTAGAATACCTGGCTGGGCTGAGTCATGGAAGGCAAGTCAGAAGTTCTTGACACCTGAAACAAGATACTAATTGCACTAGATCATACCTGAGTGTCCAGACCTTGTGGTGAATAAAGGCTATATCGCAATTCCTTCGGATTGGCTCGAGCAGTACCCCGAATTCACACTCTCAATACCGCTCAAGCCTCGCCTCCTAAGCTCACACCCTCTTACCACCCAGAACACAGTGACAATTGCCAGAGGTCCCGTGGTCTATTGTGTCGAAGACTCTGACAATCCTTGGGTTCAAGACCACTTTGCAGTAAGTCGGCGGAGATAAGCTTTACAATACTGCCCACTGACCAAAGCGTAGACACTCCTGATAGATACCTCCTGCAGCATCGAAGAAAAAAGCGTGCATGATCGCGACCTAGGAGATTCATACATTGCTCTCACTGTTACGCGCGGTTGCTCGATTTTGGAACCGGACACGTTCGAAGAGAGTCCATTCTTGAGAAACCACGGTCTCGATCGGGGGAAGCCGCTGCCGAACGTCAACTTCGTTCCATACTACTTCCGTGCCAATCGCGGTGGAAAGGGCCACATGCGTGTAGGCCTCAAGAGAGCTGCTTGAGTCAAGACTGAGAGGGCATGCGGATACTGCATGTCCCTCTCCTAGAAGCGCTTGACCGACTACCGGACCGATCGAGAATACAACATATCAAATCAGTAACGGCTTAAGTTTTAGAATTGCTTTCATTTTTAGATCAAGAAGTATTATAGAATAAAAAAGAGAAAAGGAAGAAAATAAGAATGCTTCCTGCGTGTTGACCATTACCGTTGCGTTACCTCGGCGAGAGCTAAAGTCTAATTGCCCGGAGGGGGCGTTCGAGCGCTCTTGCCCTAGAACTTCGTGCTTACTGTTTACCCCTCACACTCCGAACTTCCCATCATTCACCTTCCGGAGGCAAAGTCGTGTCAATACCAGATGGCCGACAACGCGACAAGGGACAAGTTGCTGTCATGCCAATTCTGCAACAAGAGTTTTGGACGCTCTGAGCATCTTAAACGTCACGTTTTGACACACACCAGATCTCGAGAGCATCAATGTCGGTTCTGTGATAAGGCTTTCTTTCGCAAGTGAGTTGATGCGACATCCGACACAAACGCCATCATTTGACAGGTTTGAAGAGATGCTCGTTCACGGCATGAACAGACGCATCAAACGCTTGGTCCAAGCCTGCTTCAACAAGGAATCAGAGCATGTGTAGCCTGTGCATCATCAAAGACCCGATGTTCGGGACAAATGCCATGTGCCAGATGTCAACAAAGATTGCTGGAATGCACTTATCCTGGAGCACTGTCGACCGAGGACCATCCGACCCGCCCAAGTAGTCCTCAGTCAAATCACGGTATGCTTCACCCTATTGCTAATTGCGGACATTCGACCACTATCTCGTCTTCACAAAAGCTGATCTCCCAAAGACAGAACAGAAGTCGACCTTGGAAGCAGGCCGGAGATGGTTCTCAACCGCTCTTCTGATCACGCCTCATATACCACGTATCCGGAGCCCCAAGGATTCTCGCTGTGTGATTTGGCTCCAATGCCGCGTGCCACGCTATCGCATGTGAATTCACCAGCGGCCCAAGTCGATACCTCGCCACAAATTATGTTCAACAGCGCATACCAACACCAAGACGCGGTCAACACGGCAGGTTTGTTTGCAACCATGCCCACGAACCATTCTACGATGAATTGGCTTGGCTTTGAGGATGTAACGGGTTTCACCGGATCACTGAATCATGATTGGCAATACCCTGATCACTTGTGCGACTTCTACATGCCTGCTAGTGCTCCTCAGAGCATCTCTGCAGTATCGCCCGTTACTTCGAAAGATACCGAGAACATAGTTGGCGGCTCCACGACTCGTTCCAGTCAGAGTGCATTCACACCCCGGGACTATGGCACGACGGATGCCGTGGGTATAGACTCAAGACCTACGCCACCTGGAGAGTTCTATGCAGACGGCGGGACAGCTCGCTTACCACGAATGCACAAGCGAAGGGCAACTACAAGGCATGTCACTTATGAGAATCCGACACAGAGGTTCTCAATGTCGCTACCACCGGATCCGACACTTCCATCCTCCGACAATGAGTGGCTTGACTGCCAAGGCTATGCTGAATTGCAGGCACATTACTCGAACTTTTGTACAACGAGTACAGCACTCTTTGCGCCATTCGAAGCTATTGAACTTCCCCCAAAAGCTCTGTTCGACTATCTGTGTGATCTTTACGTTGACAACTGCGGTTCGATCCTCCCCTTCATCCATTTTCCATCGCTGAGACTGCGGAACCGGAATCCCTTTCTCATGCTGAGTATGGCCGCAATTGGCAGCCATTATCTAAAGAACCACAACTCGAGTTGGTTTGTGCTTTCGCTGCATGAATTCGTTCGGCGGATTCTGTTCTTCGCCGCCGGGTCCTCGAGCGAACTCCATATTGAACCAATGACCCAATATCAAATCACTTTACTACATGCCGTCGGTGCCACATACTGTGGCGAGAAGACTTTGGGAGATCAAGCTTTCGCGCTCAGGCTGAAGCTCGCAACTTTCTTCTGGGATGAGCACGGCTCCGATGGGACGACACTTGTAGCAGAAGATGGTTGGAGTCAGTGGATCACGAGAGAATCATACCTTCGATTGCGGCACTGTACATGGCTGATGGACTGTATATGGTCATTCCAATTCCAGACAAGAACAACGCTTTCGCTGAGTGATGCGACAATCGCACTGCCAGCCAACGAAAATTTGTGGAATGCTGGCACAGCGTCTCACTGGGCTAGACTCATGCATGAGAAGCCGGTAACTCCAGACTTGGCTACAGCTATCAACGAATTGTATATGTCTAAGAAGGTAGCGGCAGACGTTGGCGAGTTTGCCCGTGTCCTACTGATCTACGGACTTCACCGACGTCTCTCTGAGGTCGCAGCTTATTATGTTCAGAGTCTGTCGCATTGGGTTCCAACGGATCAATCTCCAGCAGTGGCAACAATCTCACACAAAGCTCCTATCTGGTTGCCATCGCTTCCGGTCTTCAGACAATGGCAAAATCTCACATGCGATAGCTTGGACGTCTTGCACTGGGCAGCAAATGCCACCATCGGAGAGGCAAGCGGGTTCGAGCATCCGACGGTTTTGCACTTGCATCTCGCTCGTGTCATTCTGCTGACACCCATCCGAGAAATAGTCAGTCTTGCACGATATCTCGCGGGTGAGAAGGGCCTGAAGTCAGAGGCTGTAGCGATGGGAGATCGACAAGCTGTTCACAGGTGGGCTATCCAACATCAGTACAAGGCTCGATTGGCAGCTGTCCACGCGGGTGTAGTTTTCTGGCATGTCCGAAGGTTCTCGACAAATGCATTCTATGAGCCCACCGCTGTGGCTCATGCGGCCCTTGTCCTCTGGGCTTTTAGCGCATTTTCTTCGAAGACAGCAAAACCACCTGGTCTTCAAGCTGATGAGATACGACCTGCACCCGCGAATGTAGATACACAAACAGATGGCAATAGTTCGGACAGCGAGAGCTCGTCAGATACCATCATTCTTCTGGACCGTCCAGCTGATGATGAGATTGTGCAGGAATTTGTCTTGAACGGTCCTCGTATGCGGGCTAACATGACAGGGGTTGGTGACCTGTATGGGGACAAAGGTCCGGAACGTGTAGTGAGAGAAGGTGCAAGAATTCTGAGAACGCTGGGCTGTTGGCGTGAATGGGAGTCCTGGGCAAACGTGCTGGACAAACTGGTTGTTGTTTGTAAACGCGAGAGGAGAAAGATGAAGGAGGCAGCTTTGTCGGATAGTCAAGCGATATCCATTTCGAGCACAAGGGACGCGGTTGATGGATGAGAGTACCGAACTGCCTCCCGGTCTGCGAAACGATAAACTCCACTGTCATCTGCGAACCCGGTCATCTGAACAGCCCCCGGAGGGCTGAGTGCACGCTTAGGTTTCGATATTCTCAGTGCAACAGCCCACGTAAGCCCACCCAAGCCCACCGGAGGGGCCGGTGGGGTCGGCGAATACGAATGTACTCGCGTGAACACTGACTGAGCTGTCTTTCGAACTGTCGTGCGGGGAATGGTAATAACAAACCAACGTTCGTAGCATAGTTCATCACCAGTGCACCCACAAGAAAGTATCTCCGGTAGAGACCTTACTCTACCAAACTCCGACTCTCTTCCGCACGACATAAGGGTCCCCGGGGGGTGAAAACGTACTCAATCTATAAGACAACACGACTGGTATCTGGGGAATCAATATTCTCTGACAGACTACCAAGATCACGATACAAGATACACAACAAATATGGCTGAACATAACAATGTGGTCGATGCGTCGATGAATCGCAATGCAGCAGATACGAACAATTCAGAATTTCGAGCACTCATCACTCAAGCACAAACAAGTGCTGACTTGGATTCGAAATTGACGGTCATGGAAGCCCTCAAGAAGCACAAGAAAGCTGTCTTCTGGGCTATGATTCTTTCAACCAGTCTGGTCATGGAGGGCTATGATCTGGTCATCGTGAGCTTTCCATACCTTTCTCTATCGACAAACACCTGCTAACTTTATTGTGAAGATCAACTCGTTCTATGGCCAACCACAATTTCAGCGAAGATTCGGCCAGCAAGTCTCGCCTGGGAAGTGGGCGATCTCAGCTGCCTGGCAGTCCGGCTTGTCCAATTCGGCTGTTGTTGGTCAGCTGATTGGTCTTGTCTTGAACACGGAGTTCCAAGATCGCTTTGGCTCTCGTCACACCATGATGTTTTTCATGGTGTGGCTAGTCGGCGCCATATTCGTTCCTTTCTTCGCTCCCTCTCTGCCTGTTCTCGCCATAGGAGAAGCCCTCTGCGGTATTCCATGGGGTGTCTTCCAGGTCAGTCGATTCTCGACCTTCTTTCGCTATGTACTGACAGTCCCTCGCAGACCCTGTCTACCTCCTACGCTTCTGAAGTCGTCCCTACCGTGCTTCGACCATATGTGACTGCCTATGTTTGTATGTGCTGGGGAGCCGGAATACTTCTGTCATCCGGTGTTGCTCGTGCTGCCATCACCCTCGATGGAGATATCGCTTGGCGTCTTCCATTTGCTTTACAATGGATGTGGCCAGTGCCGCTCTTCGTGCTGGCATACCTTGCACCAGAGTCACCATGGAACGCGGTTCGACGCCAAAAGCTCGACCTAGCCAGGAACAGTCTGCGCCGTCTCATCGACCAAGGTCCTGCTCATGCGGCCGAGGTGGAATGTGGTTTGGCTTACATCATCTACACTAACGAGCAAGAGCAGATGGAAACAGAAGGCGCCAGGTTAATCGATTGCTTCCGTGGCACCAATCTTCGCCGAACCGAGATCGTAAGTCGGGTCCTCTTACTGCATGTCACATGATTGCTGACACTCGCAGAATTGTGTTGTTTGGGCAGCTCAGATCCTCTGCGGAAACGCGATCCTCGGCTACAGCGTGGTATTTCTGGAAGCCGCAGGATTTGCTCCCGTGGCAGCGCTCAACCTCAACATCGCCCTGTCTGCTTGTTACATCATTGGCGGAATCATTTGTTGGTTCCTATTCCCCCGCTTCGGTCGAGCAACAATTTACATGAGTGGACTGACATTCATGTTCTTCTGTCTTGTCGCAATCGGTGGCCTCGGCTTCAGCGCCAGCAAGCACGCTGAATTGGCTATTGGTATTTTATTGATCGTCTCCACTCTTGCTAACATGATCACTATCGGTCCAGTATGCTACCCAATCGTCTCTGAAACACCTTCAGGTCGACTGCGCTACAAGACCATTACTATCGGAAGATTCGTCTACAATTTGACTGGTATCTTCTCAAACAGTGTCACACCACGCATGATTTCTGCATCTGGTAAGTCTCATCCATCACGGTCTCAAAGTCAAGCACATCAACTAATATCTCTTATTTGATAGCATGGAACTGGGGTGCCAAAGCCGGACTCTTCTACGCCGGCACAAATCTGCTCTGCAACATTTGGTGCTGGTTCCGCCTGCCAGAGACCAAAGACCGCAGTTTCGGCGAAATTGATCTGCTCTTTGAACACAACGTCTCAGCTAGGAAATTCAAGACTACAGAGGCTGACCGTGAGTTTATCTACTCCAAAATGAACACAGAACGACTTTACTAATCTATCCACATACAGAATTCGCTACCAGCCACATGATCTTAGGGGACAAAGAGAAAGAGATGACTATTCATGTAGAGAGAGTAACACAATAGTCCGTTTTCCGTGCCGTGGATCTTGGGGATTGCCCCGATCGTCATCTCCTTGAATGAGTGGCCGTTTTCATGGTTTTTGGCAAGGACTTGGACGGGTGATCTCAACACGAAACGGCTTTTGATTCAAGCATCTTGAAGCATTCTTCGCTCACTTCTGGGAGATTTTGTCAAGTGTGTATCAAGGAGGTTCGAAAAGGTCTATTTAGCAGTATGTATCGATGTACCCTTTGACAAGGGCCTCTGTTTTTTGAACTGTGAGCAGACCCAGCCTATCTCGCGCACTCTGATCGACGTCTTTCGGTCTTGGTACCTATTTGTGTTTGCATTTTCGACTTTTCTGTTGCTCCCATTATACGGCGTCTTGCCATCCCCACTTCTACCTCCAAAAAAATCAAACGACATGTTGGAGGCCACGGGTAGCAGAAGTCGAGCTGCATCTGCGGATGGATCCGGATAGTCTGTAGCCGTAGGAATCTGTGTTGTGTGTTTCTTGAATACCACCACAAGCAATTTCAACCTCGTGTTGGAAACGTCTGCCTCTATCTATGAAGATAGCCTTTGGTATGACGCAACGAGAGGCTGGAAGTAGTACTCTGATCAAACGTCTAGCTGGTCATGTCTACAGCACGACCGCTGGCAGGGAGCTGAGGGACGATGCGATTTCGAGTCCCAGTCACTGAAAGTGCGAATACGATGCCGAGACCGAGATGAAGCTGCATACACGGCCGCATCCTACAAACACTGCGCCGCGTCCTATACAGACTCCTTCCACGCCCGATAGTCAGTATAGCATACAAGTCTACCAAGATGTTTGACCAACTAATACTTAGCATGTTTGTTGCAAGCAGTGGTCAAAGCTCACACTGATCGTCGGACACGGGGACAGTCTAAAAGCAACAAAGTGACACGCAGTCCAACCAAGCATTTTCAAGCATTTGTCGGTGCCAGATCCCTGCAAACGTTCGTGTTGACCAGTGGAAGTTCATGCTCAGCAAAAGGTAAAGCGAAGGAACCGTAGGATCAGCTCAGCCACCCTGGTACCAAGTAGTGCTCCGGAGTGTCCGCGGACTCTCCGCAGTAGGATGCCACCACACAGCTTACAGTCCCGCTCCATAAGATAAGTCTTGTGTCTACCATCGCATTCCTCTCATCATCATCTTATTCCCAAACCCTATCTCTTTGTCCACAGTCCGGAATTATGGCTCAAATCATCAGCAACCTTGTTCAAAATGTTGGCGGCGGCATCGGTTTTGTCTCAGAAGCCTACAAAGCCCGCAAGGCAAACAAGACACAAAAGCAAGCAGACGCCAACTCTCATCAGCTCGAAAACTCTCCAGGTGGCGCAGCACCTCATGATGCCGACGAAGAAGCATGGGGACTCGACGAAGCCCAAGACGACATCACCTCACCAGAGACCATGGACCCAAACGAGTCACCCGACCCCATCACCCTCGCAGAAGCATTCCTCTTACGCCTTCCTGCCTCTTTACCTCCCACCACTCACCAAAAACTTCCCTATCCGATCATAATCCCGCAACGACGTCCCAAAGACCGCAGCCGTGGCATAATAACAGCCTACCCACCTATCCTCTCCACACGCTCCATCTCTCAAGCCACTTTCCTCGACTTCATCTGCACGTTCAACAAATCCACTCAAGCGACAAAATGGATAGCAGCGCTCAACCTCGCTTCCATAGCCACAGTTTGCCTCCCAACTGTAACGTCCATTCTAGTCTCTATGGCAATCACAGCAGCCACAACAGCAGCAATGGAACTTCAAGGCCGGTATAAAACGAATAGATTTCTGGATAAAGTCAATAAAGAGTTTTTCATGCCAAAGGGACTTTTTTGTTTAGTTTTGACCTGGAATCCAGAGTCGCAGGATGCGAGGACTACAGTGGACTTCGACGCTATGGCAAAGAAAGTGATGGAGAAGGGCAAGAATCCTTTAACAGCACTGAGCAAGTCTAATGGTAAAACGTATGGAGAGTTTCAATGGCCCGAGACCGCTCCATTGGTCTATCCTGCTCTTGATGACTTGGCTAGTGCTTCAGGTGCAGAGGGGCAAGCGAAAAAGTCTTCTTTGCAGAAGAAAAGGAGGTTTGTTGAGGATTACATGGATAGAAGAGCTCAAGCCAAGTTTGTAAGTGATCCTGTGAAGCTCTGTTTTCCGCCACTGATGGATTTGTACAGGCGATGAATAACCCAAACAGCGCTCTTGCTGCAGGTCCGAAGCCAAAATTCTCTTCACGCTATGCTGACCCGGCTCATGCGGCAAACAGCGGCTCATTAGCAGCTTTGATCTCAGGTGGAGCGATTCAGTTGCCTGAGCGCAGTAGCATTTTGAGTGATCGCGGAAGACGTGGAGAAGGCGGTCGTATGGGGGGTCGAGCGGTATTAGGACGAGGCTTCGGCGGAGCCGCTGAGCATACTCTTACTCAACGTAACACGCCAGGAATGAATAATGAGATGCAGCGTGGTCTGGGAGCGGTACACGGAGGACGAGGCGGCAGCAATGCAGGACCGCTCGGTCTTGTACAGAAGGTCATGAAGAAGGTAGATTCCAACATGGCTCACTGATCCGGTCTTCCACTAACAACTGCAAAGGATGTTCTCTACCTCCTTATAGTTGACATGCC
Source organism: Aureobasidium sp. EXF-12298 (assembly GCA_024195555.1). Taxonomy (NCBI): domain Eukaryota; kingdom Fungi; phylum Ascomycota; class Dothideomycetes; order Dothideales; family Saccotheciaceae; genus Aureobasidium; species Aureobasidium sp. EXF-12298. Next base: position 30,054 of record SWBJ01000205.1, on the reverse strand, counting down.
TTCTGACGATGAGCTGGCTGCTGCACAAGAGGTCGCAACGGAATTATTGGCTGGTGAGAGAAGAAATTGATCTGTTTATTACTTGTTCGAAGGAAGATAGAAGTTTGCTTTTTCGCCGTATCTTATACGTGCGGTTACGAAGACGTCCACACCCTGAAGCTTCCGAATTCCCAATAGGCATTCTCAAATGCAGTCGCGTTGTTCATTACTAGGTTTGCACAGGTCCCCGAGCAACCGTACTCGGTAGAGTAGACGCTGGTTGCACCAGCCCAGCTACCACACAAATCGATGTTCGCAATTATTGACTGGTTCTTGAAGTGCGAAGATATGTCGCAATCGGTGCTGGGGAAATCGGCGGTAGGAGTACCCCATTGTGACGGGTCGGGTGAAGAATCATTGGAAGAGACCAGATCTGAGGGGATAGAGGAGCGGTCAAATGTCCATACTCGAATTCCAGCGTCGCGTAGTTCCATGGCGAAGAGCTTTTGAGTATGTTAGAAGGTTTATCGGAGGAGATATATCAAAGGTTGACTTACTGCACCACCTGCTTCATTCAATGCCAATCCGGAACTGCTTTTGGGACCGAAGACACCACAACCTTCATTCTCGTTTGTCGAATTCCAGCAGTTTGTCCCAGATACTGTGCCAGTCTCCTTGCGCTTTGTCTTCATGGTGCAACCTTTTGACGTATGCAACGTCATCTGGTTTCCTTTGTTGCCCTGCTCGACGGTTTCGATCACGTCGATCTCTCCGTGTTCTGGCCAATTGTTGGGGTCACTGAGCCACACAGCAGGCCATGTGCCACAGCCATACGGCGCATGAATGATATCGAAAACAAAAAGTCCAGTATCCCATTGGTTCTTGGAGGTAATTCTTACGGAGTTCCTGTCTGTAGTACCAGTACTCGTACTGTCGACCTTGAGAATAGCCGACGATGCTCCAGCGTACGTGAGATTGGAGTAGGCGGCCGAGTCTGCGGACAGATATACGACGTTGCCACTGCTTGGGTCGGCATCGGTGTAGTAGTCAAAATGGTCGAAGAATGTGGTTACGTTCATGCGCTCCGAGATTGTGTAGTTCAATGCCGTGTAATCTGGGTATGAACTCGAATCTGATGATTCTGTGCCTTCGACTGCGCTTACGATTATTGCCACAAGGATGGCTGTCGCGCCGACACCTCCAATGATTTGCCACTTCCGCGACCAGTGGAGAGGATTGAGTTTTGACATTGCGAATAAGTCTGAAGGGTCGAAGTCGATGGTGGACGCGAAATGGAATAACAAAGATGATTGGTGGTGATTGGGATGGAAAGGTCCAAAAGTCGAATGCTACGAGAGTATCTGTTTATGCTGTTGGTTGGGCGTCGCACCTTCCTGAATGAGCGATGTTGATATGAAGATTGAGAGAATCCTAACAGGCAGACAAGCCATGAAATATATTGAATCCTACCATCTTGTTTACCACCCACAAGCGCCAGTCGGGAAAAGCCTATCCGTTATCTTCACTGCAATTCAACCACTTGGCGAAAATCTCGCCATCGCAAATTCAACATGAATACGCGTCTTTTGATAGACCGCTGCTATGAAAAGTGAAGCATTGGGAAGGGTCGCTCAAACGGTTGACGGGAGCCGCGAAATTTTCGGGTCAAAAGCCGCGTCGCCGTGTCGTCAGCGTTCCTGAAAATCGATACCGTTCTTGGCGACAATCTTTGTGCATATGCTTGTTTTTAGTATTTGATGTGAGAAACACCCCTTGCCGGCAACCGATCATCTCCAGTTATTCTCTCATCATAGAGCGTTTGCTTGTAAATACCGTGCCACTGGCACTTCTTGACAGGTCGACCGGGAATAAACTTGCAACCTTATTGTGGCTCTTATTTCCGAACCTTATACTGCAGGCTTCGGCAGGGTCACTCTCCAGACATTGAGAATAAACAAAGTTTTCTCTATCAACACTGTGTCAACGATCTCTTTGATCAAGTACTGTATTTCGATGGTCAGAGAACGAGCTTGTGATGTTGATCACAGTTGTGGGCTTCTCGCAGCGATGACAGAAACTAAATATCTAAGAAACGCTTTGTTTATTTGCCCAAGCTTTCGCGACGGCTCCGGACTCCGGCTGAACACTTCACTTCATCAACCATTAACCCAACCTTAACTGAATCCAAACGACCATGACCCACGAGTCTTTGATCACCCACCTGACGCTCTACTACCAAACCCTCGCCGCATTACATTACATCTCTCCTTCCGATATCTTGTCGCCTCCAACCGCCATTCACCCCGAGGCAGGCAGCCAAAGAAGCCGGACTTTCCCCCTCAGCGGTGTCTGTACTCCGCGAACTACCACAACTCTCCTCCAACCTCAACTCCCTCCCTCTCCTCCCCAATGGCTCCCAACCAGTCTTCTACATCGACGCTGGTCTCGACTGGTCACGCAAACCAACATACCAAGAAGAGCCCGAGATCTCTCGCGACGCCTTCGTGCTAACCAACCCAAACATCTACGGCACATCTCTAATCTACGACACTATTTCCCAAAAACTGTTACCTTGGGATGCGTGGGGAAAACATGTTGATCTAGAAATCGCGGAGATAGAAAATCCCTTTGAGATGGTAGATGCGAAACCCGCAGAGCAGATTATAGGTCCGTGGATTGCAAAGTTGTTGAAGCTTGAATGGGTGGCTTTTGGCGCGGAACTGGTTACAGAGCCTGGTGAAGATGAAGTTCCAGAGAAGGGTGATGCAGATATTCTCACCCAGCTTCAAGAGACGTTTGTCAAGTTTAACTTTAGAGGGGTTTATATTGCTTGTGGATGGAATGACAAAGCTGAAGACTTGGACGTCGCAAAAAGGGGCTTTGACGATGAGTTGTTCGACATTAAGAAGAAAGAATGGATGGAACAGACTCAGAAGATTCTTGATCAGGCATATGAAGAGCAATGGAGCTGGTCGAGGATAAGGACAGCACTGGGGCTTGTGGAGAATAGTAAGATTGTACTGCTTGATGACTGGTCACCTGAAGGACAGCAGATGAGACGAATTCAGCTTTGATACTCGGTTTGAATGCTTATTTGACTGTTCCTTCTTCTATCTGTACAGCTTGTCCCCCCTCTCCAAATTCCTCATCCTATCCTTATGGTGCCATCAAAAGGCGAAAAGCAGTCAGAACTCTGCTTGTATCCACTGAGAACTCAATCAAGTTGCATGCCCATTTGTTCTTTCTGAACTTGAGCGAGAAGATCGCCAGACTCCTGCTGCTGCTGGATACGTCCTGGACTGCCCTCGAGCGAAGGAGGAGCACCCAGGCGCAGAGGAAGGGTGAAGGTGTGGAAAGCGGCAGGGGCGACAAAAGCGGCGGGAGAACCTTCTTCTCCATATTCAGGGGCGGCGGCGGCAGGACGGTCGATATCCATAGCAATCTGTTGAATCTCACGCTGTATAGGAGAGAAGACCATGCGGTACAGCTCTTCCTGGGCGCAGGACAAGACAGTCTCGGGGTTGTCATGGCCTTCTATTCATGTATTAGCCTCTCAGTCATACTCTCCAGGGGAAGGGATCTTAAACTGACTCAACTCCTCGACGTCAACAGCACCCTTCTTGTACATTCTCAGATGAGCAGCATGGAAGAGATGCCACTTCATCTCTTTAATCAACTCTACATCCTGCATGGGATACTTTTTCAGACAAGCCAACAAGCGATGCTGAGCAACCGAATATCTGCCTCTGGCCAGCCCACGAGTGTGGACGTGAGTGCAGAAGTTGACGAACGAGGCAAAGAACCACCAAGGCAAGTCCTCCTGCAGCAGCCATTGCTTTGCTGGTCCGTCATTATTGCTGCACCAGAGGATCTGCTGAGGGAGAAGGATGGGATGGTCGCAGTCGGCGAACATCTTGCGCCTCATCTTAGATCTGACGGCGCGGCGGCGTTGGCCGGATGACTCTTGAGCTCTCTGGACTGTGGGTGCTACGGTATTGTCGGACATGTCGGTCTGCTAATGGGCACAGTCGAAGAAGAAAGAGGTTATTGTTGATGCTGATGGTAGGTGAGAAGCGATGTTGCGCGTTGAAGAGAGAAGCACAGCGCATCAAACACGCTGAACTGACCAGTGAAGCAAGTCTGGACACAACGAAATATGCCGATGGTCAAGTCTTGGCTACCTTCGCAATAGTAGCTAATGCATATAACGAAGGGGTTGGAACTCGGCAAAACAGCAAACATAGCAACCAATTCATCACACAGTAGGTACGTAGGAAGCAAGATTAAGAATATGACATTACGAAAAATATGTTTCTATGATGATGTGACAAAGGAAAAACGAAAGAGGCTCTACTATGCAAGTGCCTTCAGATCCTTGGACGTCAAAGCCAAAGGATTACACGTGCTAACAACACCACCGGTCATAATAAACCTCAACTCAGGGTCGGCGATGAAACTGAGATCAGCTGTAGGATCCTTGACGAGGAAGACCTTGGCCTGCTGTGCACCCTCGAATGAGCACAGCACAGGGAAGTAGAAGTGTCCAAGGGTATCCACTGCAATCAGAGCAGTAACATCTCCGCTCTTTAAGGGCGTGAGGGTGAGGAGACGAGCACCGTGGGGAATGGATCCCCAAGCAGCCAGTCGGAAACGAGAAGCTCCGTGAGCTGCCATCATATCAGGGTAGTAGAGGAAGAGGTTTGCAGCTGCGTCTCCAAGGACAACCTCGCCATCTGAGCCAAAGTTTGCAGCGGAAGCATTCTGAGACATGTACATGTTGCCGTCGCCGGAAGGTGTGAGCTGCAACTGGCCAGAAGTGTCGGTAATGATGATGCTAGTGGTGTTGTCGGCTGTGGCAGTGGCTAAGGAGCTGGCCGAAGAGGATGTCGACGAGCTAGTCATTGAACTTGACCGCGAGCTTGACTTGGTCGAGGACACGGACGAGCTGACAGAGCTTGTGACGGAGGCGGAGGAAACCTTAGAGCTTGACGAGAGCGTGGATGAAGCAGACAGTGATACTGAGGTCGACGAGGTAGAAGACGTGGAAGATCTGCTGCTGAAAACAGATGACGAAGACGAAGAGGCAGAAGAAGTAGAACTGGAAACGACCTTGGCGTTGACAGAGACCACATCTCTCTTCTTCATGGACCCACTGACAAGGTATGCCGAGTCAACAATATATGAGAGATCAGTGGTACTGTTGACAGCGTTGCTCGATTGTGCGCTCTTGAGGTAACAGCCGGGATTGTTTCCGTAGTAGCCATCATGGGCAAAGCCGACACCGGTACAGCCATTGGTAGCATCACAAGCGTTGATGCACTGCTCAAGTGTGGCGATGTTGTCTTTCTCGACAATATCGTTGCCTTGATAGTCTATGCCGCACGAAATCTTGTAGTACTTGCCAGCGGCATCGTAGAAGGTACTGCCGTCGATCGAAGGGCATGAGCCCAGGGCTTTCTTGGCAGGTCTGTTCATCTTGATGGCGGTATCAACCTTGTACTTGAACTTCGTAGCGTTGAGAGGCATGTCAGTGATCTCGTACTTGGGATAGCAAAGCGGAGTCTTGTAGGTTCCGCTGTAAGCGTACGAAACACCGATACAGTCCAGATTGGTGTCACAGTAGTTCACGCATGCCTCCAAGGAGTTATACCCGGTCAGACCGCCAAGGTCGTAACCTTGGTAGTCCATGTTGCACTTGATACCATAGACCTGCTTTTGGGCATCAACAAAGGTGGTACCGTCTGCGGCGGGGCAAGAGGCCAAGGGAGCATAGGTTACGGGCGAGGCAGCGAAGAGGGTGATACCAGATGGGATGCTTCCTTTGTTGGGTGTAGAACTCTTCAACCAACAGTTCTGAGCATCTTGACCGCGCTGGACCCAGATGACTCCGGCACAGGCTGAACCGTAATCAGAGCAGGCGTCGATGCAGGATGACATGTTGGAGTAAGGCGTGTGCATGATGTCTCTTCCGGGCCAGTCAAAGCCACATTGGACTTGCCAGTATGTGCCATCGCTGGTGGTGTAGTAGTCACCACACTTGAGGGCGCTCGGCGTAGGAGCGGCAACGCTGGTGGTCGACGACACGGATGTTTGGGCGGCGGAGACGGCTGTCGTCGAGGTCTGGGCGCTTCCGGCATTGGACGTGGTTTGTGCGCTTCCGGCGTCAGTTGTGGTGGGCTGGCTGCCAGCATCGGTAGGTGCAGGAGTATCGCCTGAGTCTGCTGTTGTTGATGCAGCACTTCCATTGTCACTGCCATCGGACGATCCAGATCCTGCATCCGTCGGTGTGGACGAACCAGCATCGTCGGTGGGATCGGGTACTGGGTCTTCGGTGGAAGTGGGAACGGCCGAGGAAGAAGTAGTACGCTTGACAGTAGGTACGGCCCGGCCGAGACAGCCATCAGCCAAGTTCGGTCTCTGATAATCCAAAAGGGTGACGGTGCTGATGTCAAGAAGGTGAACCGCCAGATTGTTGCTCAAGCCCATGTTGTACTTGATACCGAAGCAACCAGTGGAGCTGGTGATACTGTTGGATGCTCCAGTACCGTAACTGGCGGCGATAGCGAGTTCGGCGGTTGCGGTGACAGCAGGTGTATTGACCATGGAGACACCTTTCTGGTACTTACCATTGAGAATATCAACACCGAAGAAGAGAGTGACGGGAAGCGAAAGGGAAGCTTCGGCTGTCACATCTCCCCATGCGTCGAATTTCTTGACAATCTCGGGAGTGAAGCCGGTCTGAGTAGACTTTGACTTGTCCAAGAGATCCAGGTTGGCGTGAATCTTCGGCCAGTTCAAAGATGCGCCGACAAGCAACTGACCAGCAGCTTGGACTCTAAGATGGCTGTCCAAGGAGATGGTAACTTTGGGACCTAAAACCGCGATACCTGGAATGGACAAAGTGGGGAGACCCTTGTTGATCAAGTCCTTGTTTACGTTCTTCTCGTATGCTGCGAAAGCATTGACACCAACGAAGACACCTGCGTAGAGATTACCGTCAAGGCTGACATCGCACCTGGTTACACCCTGGGCGAGACTCGCTGAGACGGTACCGACTGCTTGGAATTGACCCTTGATACCACAGTCGACACAATACATCTGAATGCCAGGCTTAGGATCAGATACACCATTGAGCGAGGTAGACATGCCACTGAGAGACTTTTGAGTTGCGGCGATCATCGAAGCGTCCTTCTTCGCATCAGGGCTGTACTCGAAGAACTTGTATTGCGGACCCCAAGGAGAAGCATCATTCTGAGCGGGGCCGAGGTTGAGAGGCACGTCCAAAGACTTGGAAAGGGTGACGGCAGGGATCAAGGATGCGACGGCTGTAGCTGCGGCTTTGATGGTGCTGCCAAGACTCGACGCTGCCTTTGCGATGGAGGCAGGAACGATTGCTGCAGCCGCCTTGGCGACCGGGGCCGCGACTGCCTTTGCAACACTGGCGACTTTGCTAATGGCTCCCTTGATAGACCATCTCTTGCTGAGGGTAGTCTGGGCTGTTGGAGCTACTATTGCGATGATAGAATCGTCATCTCCAGTGTAGTATCCAAGCTCTTGATCAAGGGTACGGTCGAAGGAGCTTCCACAAGCAGCAGAGGGGAAGGTACCATCTGTGCCATTCATGGTGCCGCAGTCCGGTGTGTATGAAGTGTTCGAGGTTGTGACGGTACCGAAGTCGAGATCGAGAGTGTCATAAATATCAGCCAACTGTGCCTCTTGACCTTGGCCAACAGCAATGAGGTTGACAGTATCGAATGTGAAGGATTCGGTCAAGAACATGGTACTGGTTCCATTGGCACCACAAGAATCCTCCGATGTGACCAAGATGACGTGTCCATCCATCTGCCACTCCGTCTGGGAGTGCTGGAAGGCAGAAAGCTCATTGAAGACAACGGTAATGCTCGAGGCATCGCAGTGAACGCTCTTGATATAGTTGGTGTGATCCAAGACGACCGAAGGGTGCTGGAAACCAAGACCAACCTTGGCAACAGTCGAGGTCGCGTTGTCGTCGGAGTGAGCGCCGCCGAAATAAAGGTCTGCTTGGGGTGCAGGGGTCAAATTTTCGACATTGTTCAAGTCGAGGCCAGGTGGAGGCATCGATCCAAGAGTTGCAGTCGGTGCTGGCGGAAGAGTGACTTCGGAGGCAGTGATAACCGTTCCTTCAGCGACGGCGGTAGGCAAAGCGTTGACGACATCTGTCAAAGTGCTCGACGTAGATGAAGAAGATGACGATACTGAAGAAGAAGAGGAAGAAGATGTCGAGACTCTTGAAGATGAAGAGCTTGGTGCAATAATGATCGGACTGACGCTGCTCTTGATTGAGGGCACGGTGGACTTTGACGAGGCAACGACCGGCTTGGATGATGACACTGTAGGCTTGGCAGAGCTGCTGGTAATCTTGCTAGAACTCGAGGCCTTGGGTGTAGAGACTGTAGGCTTCAAGACTGTAGGAGTCGAAATCTTTGATGAAGTTGAAACCTGCTTAGTAGATGAAAACGCCGAGGGTTTCTTGGTAGAAGAAGAAGAAGAGGTCTTCTTGCTTGTGGAAGAGGCCTGGGTAGACTTGGCGGTCGACTTGATCGAGCTGGTCACAAGAGCGGGTGTAGCAGTGACGGCCTTGCAGACCTGGGATACAACAGGTGCAGGGAGTGCTGCAAAGGGACTGCCTTTGCGAGTAGGACTGGAGGATGGTCAGAAACATGATGAGTCATCGACTGCTCGGTGTTTGAGGACTCACGCGTTGAACCAAAACTTGCAGAATGGCAAGGGCTGAGCTACCAGCTTTCGAAGGGCATCCAAGTTGGGCACCTTGCTGACGCCAGTAGGGGAAGCCATTGCTTTGGTCGTCGTCTTACCGATGAGAGCGGAGTTTGCATTGATGCACTTACAGACTCTGCTGATATCGACGGTAGACACGCCATTGATCGGGCTAGACGAGATGTATGAAGCTCCAGACCACCACTGACAGAAGGCAAGAGGCGAACCGAAGTCGTTCTTGATAGAAGCAAGAATAGGATCGGTAGAACTGCAGGAAGACTTCGCTGGAGCTGCTTGGACGAGATGCTCGAAAGCGATAGCCCAAACAAGCCAGGTGATGATAGTCGAAAGGCGCAGCATTCTCACGCACGCCTATCAAGCAGGCAAGCAAGCAAATGTAGGGAAAAAGAATGAACAGTCAACCTATTGACCGAAAATGCAATCAGGTTGGCGCTGACAGTCTCGCTGGACTGTAGATGTCGCCCTTCGCCATCGTATATATACTTCAGCGACTTGGTTGTTGAACTCTGCCATCCTTGGCCACCAGCAATCCGGACAGGCCGACATTTCCAACTTCCACAACCATTATACCGTTTGACGCCTCAATAACCATTAGTTGCTGGTATAGAGACGACTCAGGAGGAAATAGGACCATGCGATGGTCAACAGGTAGGTAGCTGAGAAGACGTTGTTGTTGGATTTTCTTCAAGGAGACAAGCTCAAACCAAGCTCACCGGCCATGGCAATAAACTTGTCTCGGGGTTGGCGGACTGGAGTCATAAAGAACGTAGCGCCAAGTCTTTAACCTATCGTTTGGTCTTGGTATGCTTACAGACCATTTTATCTGCTCCGCAGGTCTCTCCGCACAGAGCATTTCGGACGAGCTTGGCATTTACCCCACAAATACGATCAAGACGTTTCTTTCAGCTCACGGCTTTCTTCTCGAACAGTCCTGAAACACAATAACAACTACTCTGCATACGGACACTGCATAGCCCATCGCCAGTAGCGGGTATGCATCGTCTTCGTCTACATCTGCTCAAGGAGGCGGATATGTCTCTCGTACACAGTACATGGCATCCGACTCTCCTATGTCGAAGCCTAGATGTGAGCGTTGGACGCAGCAGTCGTGATTCGCCTAATCGCGAACCAGAGCCCTGAAGCTCATCTCATTATTCTTTTCCAACGGTCGGTACTCGTGCAGCGGCCCTAACGTAGACCTAGGAATTTTGCTGGGTCTCCGACTCTTGTTCATACTCGTGCCCTAGAATAGTCCAAGCAGCGACCCCATCTCAGGCCTGGACCTCGCTGCTATCCGGGTCTCACTCCGGCCCTGCTCGGTCCACGTTACCTCGTCAAAGTGTGTCGGTCTCTCCGCTTTCAACGTCGAGGAAGACAGCTCTTCTGTTGTAACGCTCCTGCGCCCATGTGCGCCATCCTCGTATCACAAGCAGTCCGCGAGCAATTTTCATGTCTCGAAGGTTACACCAGTATCCGAAGCTGGTTTTCAGCTACTCCCCCTACCGTTAGAAACATGCAAAGGAGAAAGTCTACACGGGTCAGATGCTCAACAGACATATCGAAATGAGCATTGCAAACTCTATGGTCCGAGACAAGTCTATTAGATGTACTGTTCGTTGAGTGAAGGCATACCGTTGGTGGTGCAATTTACATTGCTAGCGAAGGCGTATCTCTGGCCTTCGCAGCTCAGGTGAGTGAGCTTGTGAGATTGTATAAGTGATCTGCTTTGCTACTCTTGTAAGACGCAGACGCATCGTGTTTGGCAGAAGATGCTGCTTCAACATCTCCTACCAGTCTGCTTGGCAGGCCTTGCTGCTGCTGCTACGACTGATGCTGGCTCTTCGAGCCCCCTTGCCAGTAAGTTCATCACGTTCAATACCATCCAAATCCAAGCTCATAGATCCCACAGCGTGTAACAAGGCCGATGTTGCTTTGGTGGAGTTCAACTCCCAGACTCAGCCCGGTCTCTGTAAGTCATGGTTGAACAGGTAAGAATCGGACCAGCACGACGGCTTGAGATCTCCTGACTTTGTTTCCAGTCCAAGACAATCGTCAGCCATCCAGGGGATGACCCCGGACGAACTTACAGCAGCCTGCAGTTGCATATCAAACGCTTCGCAGGAGATGAAACTTGCATTACAGGCACCCGTAGTGCGAATCGTCAAGTCCGCCACTAAACCGGCGCCCAAACCTGTCGTGAAGACAACCGCAAAGACAACGCCGAAGACAACAGCAAAGACTACTTCAAATGTGCAGAAAACTACGGTCAAAACGACGGCTTCGACTATCAAGACGTCGACGAGTAGCTCCACCAAAAAACTGTCTTCAACAACCCCGAACAAAGCTGTCACTAGTTCAGTCAAGACGTCCGCATCTTCGATCAAGAGCGCAAGTTCTTCTGTCTCTAGCTCTTCGGTCAAATACTGCGGCCTTTACCCGTGCAGCAAGCTCACGTTGAAGCCTTGGTCAACGACGAAGACCTCGGCGAAGACCTCAGCAAAGACCAGCTCGTCAAGCCGTCCCTGTATCGGTGTCGCATGCAGCAAGCTTACAGCGAAGACCTCAACAGGTCTCTCGATCAAGACTAGCTCATCTGTCAAAAGTTCTTCAAAGTCGTCAAGCGCGAAGCCCCAAATATCTGGCGCCTCGAGCAAGTCCGGAAGCAAAGTCTCTTCTGCAAGCACCGCTTCAAAATCGAGTACCAAGGTTTCATCAAGCGTGAAGAGTGGCACAAAAGTGTCATCTTCTGTCACAGGTACCGTGGGCAAGGGTATTTCCTCGAAGAAATCCTCCTCAACTACTCTCAAAGCCAAGCCTACCTCTGATCCTAGCTCAGGAGATCAGTCTGGATCTGATTCTGGCGGTGATGATTCTGGTTCTTCTCCCACTGACACTGGCGACGCTGGATCTTCAGAAACAACTTCACCGGTGGCTACTGATGAGCCTGCTGCCACTGCTTCGGCAACTGATGATGGTTCTGCGGTGTCAGACGATGGTTCCTCTCCCACATCTGTTCCAGACAACACCGACCCTGTGCCTTCATCAACGTTGGTTATTCCAGCGACCACTCTTACCTCGACCAAGCCTAAGTCTGCCACAACTATCAAATCAAGCCCTAGCACGAGTTCAGGATCGACCAAGTCGACCAAGCTCGACGCCTCTGTCCCAGTTGTTACCCAGCCTTCTAGCTCTGTAGCGGCGCCGGGAAGCAGTTCCACAATCACGTCCACAACAAAGCCCGTTGTCAAGCCAAGTCCGATCTGTACCTCGCCCCTCAGCTCGAATGAAACTTTCCAACTTTACATCTCCGGGACCAACAGTGCGATTGATGGTACCCCGATGCAAGGCTTGCCAAATGGCGCTACCGCAGTTGGATTCAGTGTCGGATATGTCGCGTTGAACTTCACGCTCGATTGTGCCACTGGCTATGTCTACTGGGGTTCTGGTTCGGTCTTGTCAGGTAACAGACAGGCCTTTTCGGTCAAGAGTCAGTCAGTCGTCGTGGCACCTCTTGGTGACTCCAACAATGCGCCATTGAGTTGCAACCTCGATAGCAATTTTGCATTGAGCTGCCAATACACTTCGTCTCGCTCTCCTGATGCTTTCCAAGGCTGGGCTGTGAGTGCTGGTGACGCTAGATACCTGGCTATGTCTCAGAGTAATAGCACCGGAATCACGCTCAAGGCTGTGCCTCTGAAGTCCAATAACGCAGTTGTATATCCCACGCACTCTAGCAATCAGAAATTGCTCAGCAATGGAGACTTTGCCGCAAGCTCTGTTGCACCGTGGAACAAGTTCACGCAAGGCAAGAGCTCTGATATGGGACTTACGACACCTGCGGTCAACGCTTCTGGTTCATGCTATGCTTTCGCCGGTATGCTTTCGATCACTCCTAACAACAATTTCGTCAACGGTTACGCTTGGGGCGGGATCAGTCAGCCGGGAGTTACTCTCTACATGGGCGAACAGCTGTTCCTCGGTTACGACATGTTGCTCAACTATCCTATGGGCCTTCCCAGTGGCGTGAGATGCGACATCCAGGTCAAAGGTACAGAGCATGATACTCTAAGCTACGTGCGCTACGACAGCAGTAGCCCTGCTTTTGTCTCGTTCAATACGACGACCACTGCAAGCTACAACGGAACGGGAACTTTCTCTATCACCGCTTATTGTCAAGGCCAACCTGGTGGCCCGTGGCCAGCCTTGAACCTAGGATTCAACAATGTTAGATTGCTGGCTGCTTACGATCCTACCGATGTGGGTGCAGCCTTGACCTGTGGCTTCAAGGGCGCCAGAGATACCATTCAGTCGGCCACTTTGCAACCTTACTGCTCTTCGCTTCTGTCGTACACTACACCTACAACGACTCTGACCGAAGTCATCAGCACTACAACTACCTCGACGTTGACTGTCAACTTTGCAAAGCGTAGAAGAGGTCTAGTCACTCCTGCACCCGATGTCTCACGCTCTATGAGGCCCCGGCAGCTCGATGTACCGGCCAACGATACGATGACAGCTTCCAGTATGGTTGGCGGAACAGCAAACCCTCTTGCCACCTTCGCGCCTCAGGATGTCACCGATGCCTGCAGCGTTGAAGCGATGCCTGTGTCCACCACCATCACCGAAATGACATCAACAACAACCACCATCACGGCGTATGCAACCCAGACCAAGTCACCAAACCTGTTCTACCTCTCCAGTTCAGGCAACAGAGGACTGTATGTCAGCCGTGAGGGCTCGGGCGCTGTTCTGTTTACTAGTGACATCAATGCTGCTCACGTCTTCTATCTCGATTCTGCCGGCGTCCTGCGCTCGTGGCAAGATCCATCACTTACTCTGGTTGATCACTATGAGCCCAACTCTGGCGCGGCAGACAACAGGATCTATATCGAGGCACCTTCTTCAGCATCATATCCCGTTACTTGCAGCTACAGAGGTCCCAATGCTGGCGATTATTATGGCTCGTGTCAAAGCTCAGGCCCGCCCAATGGCAATCCTGTTGTCTACGGATTTGGCTGGTGTCCTCAGACCAACGCGCTGTACATGATACCCAATAGTTCGAATGTCAGATGTGGAGGAGGATATGCTTTCTTGGGTTTCTTTCTTGTGGCTGCATCCTGAACGGGAATCTTGACGAAACACAGCCTCTCTTCTTGTTTCCTTTGTCGAACACGAATCTCTTACTCGTAATACATTTCTTTACCATCAATTCTTTTCGTGCCTCGTCACCACGCGATCTAGATAAGGGCTTGTTCATCGAAATGTATGATGTGTATGTGCATACTCATAGAAATATTCGGGAACAAGTAGATCTAGAGGAGATACCGTGTTGTCGTGTGAGACGGAGGTTCGTCGAGCAGTCGGGCCACTAACCCCAAACAGGAAGGGTCGTCGTCAAATGCATTTTCCGCCGCAACTTCACAACACACGTCTTTTTTGCATGCGGATCAATCTTTACGCACCAAGTCACAACAAAACTATACGCGCAATGATGGATCAAGACACCAAGCAGAGCGCTGCTGCAACCCAGCACGCCATCACCGCTGAGCCCACCACTCAAGACACTCCCTGGACTCTCCCCGCCGGCCCTTACTCCCAGCAGCACAGATTGTGTAAACAGATGGTAGATGCCTTTGGAGAAGGCAACACCGACAGAGCACAGGTTCTGGCCCGCCTGTTGCTGCTGCAGGGCAATTTGCTCTTCCGTACCTACGCCCACCTCGTAAGTTCATCAATTCCTTCCTTTCCTGTGACGCTACGAAGTCGTTTTTGTGCCATCAAAATGCACGACTATCTTCGTGTCAGAGCGTTGTCCAGTGAAAACTACTTCTACTGCACACTCTCACTGGACACCACTTCCTCTCTCATAAGCTTTGTGCATTCTGATCTTCATCCCTGACACCACTCCAACGCGTGGAAACTCTTGTTCAGAACTAATCATGTAGCAGATTCTGGCCTACGGTATTGACCATGGTCATGATCATACTCAGCAAGCCGTTCAGGAAGCCGAGAGCGCTGTCAAGACCCTCGAAGACAAGGACGGTCAGGTCGCTCAACTTCTGGCCCTGGCCAAGCGTACCCTCGTCCTCATCGAGAGTCAGGATGCCATCAAGAAGGAGGACGACGACGAACTCAGCGACATCGCCGAGGAAGAGGAGGAGGACCAGCAGGTCGAGGAGGATGACCAAGAGGTCAAGGAGGTCAAGGAGGTTGGGGTCAAGGAGACTGAGAGACGCTGATGCTTCATCAACGAATTCCGCTCACAGTTTCATACAGTCGAGGATCCTGGTGTTATGGTTTCTGCACGTTTTTGGACTTGGCGTTGGTGATTTCTGGTTGAGCCAGTTTCTCGGCATACGAATGTCACCATGAAGAGCTCGTCACTGGTTTTTGCTGAACATATTGTCCTCATCGGACGACGTTATGACATCAATAGTTGATTGGATGTCGAGTCAATTCGAAACAAAGAAAGGCATCATACAATCCCAAGTTTCTCTCTGCCGCTCAAAAGATTCATTCTTCACCAATACATTATCCATAGCCTGTGATTTGTGTGAGCTGTCTCGTCTCGCCGTAGTTTTGATATGGATCCATCCGATATGGTATTCTGAAGTCGGGGCTGGCGGCTTATATCAGGGTATCGGAGTTTTTTAACGATTAAGATTGAGTATCTGGTCTATTAACAACAGCCGAGGTCGCTTTCCAAGATCATACTATCTAAGCACCAAAGGTGCTCAGTAATAAGTTTTGGCAACCACGGTTGAAGTAGCCTCGGCTCTGCAGTATTGCGGGGTTTGTTCCGCACCGGTAGACGTCACACCCGCTCTCGAAAGCTCTGTTACGACCGCCTGCATCACGAAGCAGTTTGATTTAAACCGTATAGTCTTCACAGAGTCAGACATCACCAGCAATATGTCCGAGTCCAAACACCAATCGCCCGCGTCAAGCGGCACAGCTGGATTCTTCCAATCGCCGCCAGCCCTCGTAAATGCTTTTGAAGAAGATGCGGCATTACGGCGTGTCTTCAATTGTAAGATTCAACTGTCAGAACGCAGCAAAGCTAGACTGACATCCTAAAAGTCTTCCTGCCCGCCGATGTGCAAGAATCGATCAAACCAGATCTTCGTCGATTCGGAGACACTGTGATTACGCCAAGAGTCCGAAACTGGTGTGCCGATGCTGAACGCAATCCCCCCTACGTCAAACACTACGATACCTTTGGCAAGCGCATCGATGAGCTAGTCACCTCAACTGGCTGGCAGGAGCTCCAAAGACTGGGCATGTCTGAGGGTATAGTTGCACTCGGCCACGACTCAAATTACGGATATCACGCCCGGACCTATCAATTTATCAAGTATCACATCTGGACGCCTTGGAATGCTTGTGTGACATGCCCTAGTGCTATGACGGACGGGGGTGCACAGCTGCTCAAACTGCAGCTGGCGAAGAAGGATCTGGATGATGAGCGGAGATCGGCCTTTGAAGATTACTATGCACGACTCACCAGTCGGGATCCAGAGAAGGCATGGACAAGTGGGCAGTGGATGACTGAACGACCTGGAGGCAGCGATGTGAGGGCCACGGAAACACAGGCTTCCACTTTCGTTTCGCTATCTCCAGCTGGCTCCGAGCCGGCGCAGGTAGATCTTACAGGCAAACCGCTGGGTCCAATATCCATAACTGGCTTCAAATGGTTTTCGTCTGCCACTGATGCCAATGCGACTGTGCTGCTCGCGAAGGAGCCCGATGGTAGCCTATCGTCTTTTTTCGCGCCGATGAGAAGAACTTCTTCGAGCCCCGACACGACCGACACCGAGCTCAATGGCATCCAGATCCAGCGACTGAAGTCCAAACTTGGTACTCGCGCGCTGCCCACCGCTGAACTCGTCCTCACTGACATGCGAGCTTGGCGAGTCGGTAAACCAGGACAAGGCGTGAAAGAGATAAGTACAATCCTGAACATCACTCGTTTGCATAACGCAGTGACAGCGATTGGCCTTCTAAGTCGAGGGCTTGCGATCTCAAGAGCTTTTGCAAAAGTCAGACAAGCCCGCAATCTGCTTCTGATGGATACCCCTGTGCACGTCCATACACTGGCAGAGCTACATGTCGAGTATCGTGCAGCCATGTACCTGACTTACTATACTGCAGCTCTCATGGGAGCATGTGAAGGTCAGCAAGGAGTGTCGACCCACAAATCACCCTGCGAACAGTCGCAAATTGTGCCACTCGAGATGGCACCTCTCATCCTCAGACTTCTCACGCCGTTGGCCAAGATGACGACGGCGAAAGTATCCATCGCTGGCTTAGCCGAGTGTATGGAAAGTTTAGGAGGGCTTGGGTATCTTGAGAACGAGGATCCGGCGCTCAATATAGCTCGACTCTTTCGCGATGCTAATGTCCTTAGTATCTGGGAGGGCACAACCAACATCATGGCCGACGACGTGATTCGTATTGTCAAAGGGTCCGCTGGTCCTGCGACACTGGCTGCCCTGGACAGCATAGTATCAGCAGCTTCAAACAGATGGCGTTACATCAGCAACGAGACGCCTTCCGGGCCAAAGAAGCTCTACCACACCTGGGCAGAACAGCTCGAGGTCGTTTGGGCAAATTTGCGCTCCGTCATTGATGGAATGAGCAAGGAAGTGCTTTTGTTGAAGGGCAGATTACTTGCGAAGGATTTCACCTGGGTCATCTGCTCTGTGTTGTTAGCAGAAGATGCTTTGAGTGACGGCGATGCTGCCTCGATCGAGATTTGTGACCGATGGGTATCACAGCGTGGCGATTACAGATCTATTGGCCTGAACGCTGCTCCAAGGTCAGTCGCACTTGATCGTCTTGTTGTATTCGGTGTCGAGGCTGGCGTGACGGCCCGTTTGTAGGAATTGGTACGTAAAGCATCACAAGTGTCAAAAGTAGCTGAATTATCATGATGCGCCAGTGTCTCTAGAGTCAGGGGATCATGTAGTAAGAGCTATCTTGGGATACATCTTTAGTAGACACTGCTTCTATCTCAAAAGGCCTTGTGCTTTTTTCATCGTATGAACGCTAAACTTCCCGAGATTCTTCTTAATCCAGCAATATTTGTATGCTTATTGTGATTCATTGCTGAACCTAACCACTAAGCTACGTCGAGAGCAACGACAATGGCATTCAAGCTGTTCGGGTATAAAGAAACACTTGACAAGACGCTACCAAAGCTCTTTCAGAAGTTGGACACATTCATTGTTGCTCGATACAATCCATTGTTCGCAGCCGTGAACTAGTTCAGTCTCTTGTAGCTCGCTCCCAAAATCAAATCATACATAAGGGGTGAAACGTACCTTCTTACCTTCTTTCCTCCACTTCCCAACAACCACAAATCTCCAAGCACACAATACACGGACCCGAACAACCCAACCGATCTGCAACATGTGCTTCGGAGAACGAACAACTTTCGTCTGCCCGATGTGCGAGAACAAATCTTGGGAGACTAAATGGTACAATTTCGACGCTGATACCGATGAGTGCGCCCTTGGTCAACCCCTCGGTGCATGCGCTGACCCTTACATGGCTTACCACCAGGAAAACAGATACTGTGCAGCCTGTCTGATCAGAATGCACGAAGCCTCGAGCCCTAGTCCTGACCCTGAGACATTCCACCCCGAAGACAGCGAGCATGAACATCCTCAGCTCCTCCACTACGAAGAATCTGAGCACCAAACCCTCCAAACCACAGGTCAGTTGACAATGCCCATGAGAGTGTCCCGCGCGCTTGAAGCTCATGTGCCACACGGTACTACCCTTCTCCAGGCTGTGGTTCCAGAACATGCGCTCATGCAAGAGATCACTAATATCGTCTCAAGCAGTGGCTCGAGAACTCTGGATCCTGTTAGATGGGTCGATCCCTCAATCACAGGAACTCCCAAAGATCCCGAAGACGACCTTTACGCTACAAATGGTGCTGATGAAAACACTTCCGTCCCTCCAAGCACAGCTACGTCTACAGATGAAGCTGACGCTGCAAACGGTGAAGGTGAAAACACTACCGATCCCCGAGCTACTGACCCCCCAGCTACTCCTGCTCGACCTATCACGCCCTCCCGGATCCCCTGACACGTTTTCGAGGGCCCAGTCCCCCAAACTGCTCTCAACGACACTCCCCTTCCTTCATATGACCAAGCCGTATCTCGCGGACAAGCCCCTATCTATGCCGAGTACGACCCCGAGGCTATTCCAATCAACCGACGCACTCTAGAACGCGTGGCTCTATATGCCTACTTCATTCGAGTATCAAACACAGACCTCATGAACAGAAAATTCACCTCGGTGTACGCCAAGATATATACCAGCTTAGAATTGCATCCAGGATTTGTAGAGCTCAAAAAGATCTCCGAATCCATCGCCGACCTTATGTATGGTGTTGAGAAAGAAGCACTGCGACGCGATAACATACTCTTCAAGCACAACACCACCAGCGCAACTCAGGAGCAAGCAATCAGTTGGATCGCCGATGTCACCAGAAACCCTGAGAATAGCGTGCATAGCCATGCTCGTCGCTTCGCTGCATGGGTTGATCTTCTCGAGGCTGAGGTCGACGCGGCTATCTATACCCACGGTGCCAGTCTTCCAGGTGGAGATCTGCCACCTGCTCGTAGAGCTATCAATCTCGTGTTTGAGCAAGAGGAAATGCGCAATCAGATCGCGCAGCAAGGTGAACATTGGGCTGGATCTCCCGATGCCTGGGTCACTCCCACTGAGCTTGATGAGGAGTGCATCAGGTATATTAGACGCCACGACAGAGAGTTTCCTTCGATTTACGATGTTGACGATAGGGATGATCTTGATCACCCTCTCTATCCTTCCATGCCACGTATTGTCTCTTCCACTGGCCGTTATGTGCAGGTCCCTAATGTCTTTGGTGCCTCTGATCCCTCGGTTTCCACTACCGCTGAAGATATGATGGACGTTGACTAAGTGGAACTATACTGTTCGCTCCTAGCGACTGTGATCTCTTTCGTCTGGCGTTCCGGTTCTTTCCTGTCTCATCATCTGCTTTTTCTTAGAATTGGGTAACCGGTATCTTTATCAATGCATCTTTTTTTTTCTGTCATCCTATTGTTTCCATGTGCTATCTTCGTTGGTTTATGCTCGCAAGTGCATCTTTGTCTGCTCATCTACCAATCCCATCGTAAGCTTTTTTCTGACCCTCACGTATTTCGAAACGATGTGCTAGACTATAAAACAAATAACACATCTCGAGACTAAACCATACTTATCTAGAGCCACCCTTCGCTTGGACAATTTAGTAACGTATTCTTCCTTCGCTTTTTGCTACTATCAAATTTTTCGTGTCCTTGAACAACTCCTGTATGGTTTTGCTCAATCACTTGTCTCACCTATCCTATCGTAACGCTCTGAAACTACTGAAGTCTATTTGACTCGCCATCAAAAAACCCCGTATATCACAAAACCAAGAGATCCACATGCTGAAAAACATCTGCTTGAACTCACCTGCTTGAACCCTACACACGGTACTCGCAACATCAACACACAGAGTTCAGAGTAATTACCACAACTGAATGTAGTACCACTTTTACACTTTCAAGGCTATCGACTCCAGCTGAATAACCAAACCTTGGAAAGATGAAACTAGTACGGTGATGTGGACGCCAGCATACCTCATAACACGAGGCTACATCCCGCACATATTGGAACTAGTGTTATCCTTACTTCTTGGTACTAAGGATGCAGTGAATGTAGCAAAGCACAGTGGAGTGAAGATCAGTGAAATGATAGTTGACCAATTCTATGCTAACATGTACCCGTTATATCTACTAGTTACAAAAGTTCTAAGTATCTTCACCTGCTTGTATGATATCGACATATGGTGGCAGGATGGCCAAAGGCCGCAGATTTGCCAGAAAGTGCCCTCTGAGGCGTTTCGTTGCACTATGCTTGAATCCACTATACACGCCATTGCCACTGTTTAGAGGCTGAGCAAAGTAACATCTAGACTACAACATATATCGTGACCTTGCCGATTAGATTATATACGGCTGAGAAGTAGAGTACCTAATTCAAGTTCACAACAAAGCAGACATAGCAGTGCACATGAACAACTCTGCTTTCGTTTACTTCAAATCACCATAATTTCCTGAATGCTAAGGCTAATGAATTATACGTATGCATATAACAAAACGAAGATCCCCTTTTCTCCTGTTGCTTTCCTGCTTTACTCCATTTCTCTAGTTTACTGCCCTCGAAAGCTTCAGTCTACACGTCTCCCAAACGCATCTTCCAACCCATGCTTGACACAAGACCCCGATCATCTCATTCCAACCTCTCATGAACAACTCATCCTTATGCTTCAGCTTCAGTTCCAGCTCCAGCTCCAGCTCCAGCTCCAACCCTTCTAGCCTCCAAAACTTCCTCCTGCGATGCAAAAATGCGCCATAAACCTCGCAGCCATGAAACTCTGCTGCAAAGACACTAAAGTGATAGACGATATCATTTCACCCGAGCGTGGCAGCAACATCACCTACGTATCAGTGTATAGGGGGATCTACGGTCTTGTTGGCAATGAATCCTTCGCTGCTTAGAAGAATTGTAGGGCTGGGCAGGGTGTGGAGGCTAGAATTGATGATCTGGGAGTACAGGAGTATCAAAGTAGTGCTGTGTGAGAGAGAGAGAGAGAGAGAGGTCTCGTTCGTTGATGTGGTTGGTAGGGCATTCGGTGGTGATGAGCCTTTGGTTTGGTGAAGGGAGTACGGATGACTCGATCAAACATTTGGATTATTGTCAGAGACCTGTTAGTCACTCTTGCCTACTTGAGATAAGTTCGATTGAAGACAGACGACTGCACGAAACACCAAAGCTGGGCAACGACAGTTCGTGGGCACAAGACTGAATGATAGGATGATGTATAGATTTCTGGTGTCAAGAGGGGAGTGGATATGGTAAACATAGATGAGCAAAGCGAAGAGGTATCTCAGCAAAGACATGGTGTAACGTAAACGCAGGGTTGTCATGGAAAGAATGATTCGGCCGTACAAAGATAATCAAAAAGAGCAGAGATCCAAAAGGGCAAGACGCTTCTAAACAAAGGAGATCAGTGATGGCTGCACCCCATCACATCGTAGAGACAACTACTGCCTCCGCTGCTGCAAAGGCGGCGGATGCTGTTGATCGTGCCGGAGGTCGTCTTTGTCTGGGGCTTTCGGTGGCCGATCGTAGGCGTAGTCGGCGGCGTAGCCTCGATCTCTGGGTTCAGCAGTATGGGTTACAGCATCATAGCCATCGTCAAACTCAGCATCTTCCTCATCCTGTCTCTCGTCTGGGCCGAGGTTTTCATCGGGGTAGTTTTGAGCTGGAGCAGGCTTTCCCTTTGCATTGTTCTTTTTTCCTTTTCTGTTTTTCTGTTTTGCCTTTTCCAAGAGACGTCTTCTTTCCTCTGCTTTCTGACGTTCCTTGCGGTCCTTGATTTCGTATTGACGGATGAGAGCCTCAGGGCGAGAGCCCCAGATATCTTCGTACTCGCAAAATTCGCAAATCCACATAGAAGCCGGGGTAGGACGAGAGTGGTAGTTTGTGTACTCTTGTTGGAGACGTCTTTGGCGTTCTTGAAGAGCAAACTCTTTGCTGGGACGGCGCAGGCGGGGTTTGCGAGGCTGTTGATGTTGTTGGACAGGCTGGACAGGTGGCGCAGAAGAGTTTGTGTGAGCAGGAGGGTGAGTCTGCTGGGAACGACTCGCCGAGTGGTTGGCCAGGGGTGAGCGCGGCATCGAGTTGGGAGTAGGAGTGGGTTGTTGAGGCCAGAGCATCTTGTTGGACGAGTCGGACTCGCAGGTGAAGGTGAACTGCGTCTGCGGCGTTGTCGTCTGCGAAGGCGAGCGGGCCAGGAGACTCTCGTTGTTCTGCTTAGTCGGGGTTGTTGGTGCTTCCTGATCTTGGTCTTGATCTCTGTGGGCGCTGGCGATTGCTTGGGAGATGATACCGTCGGCTTGTTCTGTGCAGGTTGTGTAAGTGTCATATGCAGCGTCAGAGTCACTGCATCGTCTCTTACTGGTGCGGGTGCCATCGCCCTTCCAGTTGCCTCCACGCGACTTTGCCGAAAGACTCGAAGCGTAGGCGTTGTGTTGGCTGCCAAACCTGCCACGTCCACTACCCGACAACTGTCTCGAATCTTGGTGGTGTTCCTCTCTTGACGCGATACCCATGTTGGCCAGCTCTTGCGACAGACTGGACTGGTGTACTCGGCCACCGCCAGAAAGAGGAATCTTGCGCTTCTTCTTGTTGCTTGTATTCTCGAACGACTCGTAACCGTCAGCCGAAGAGGCGATAGACGCGGGGGCTGGTGGGGCTTTTGCTGCCATGAGCTTTCTCTGGACGCTGTCGACTCTGGAGCCGTCGTTGACAGGCGACGACCATCGGTAGCTCGGGTGGTCGTATGCAATCAGCTCTTCATCGTCGTCACTTTCATCGACATGGTCATCTCCGTTGCAAGTGCAGTGACTGTGCGAGTCGTGGTGGTTGAGGGCGCGGGGGTCCATCTTCTCGACAACTCCATAGGGGAAGCTGAAAAGGGGGGAAGTTGACGGAGGCTCGGGTGGGTAGATGATCTGGCTCTGCTGTTCAGGCGACAGCTGTTCTCGTAGGCGGTTCTTGGGGAGCGGTCTGATGGGCCGGTCGGGGTAGACTGGCGATAACGTGTCCGGTGATCTGGTTAGTGAAGACCTTCGCGGCCACACATAGTCTGCAGAGGAACAAGCTGTCAGTTGGCTTTCTTCTTATTGCTGCCGGGTCATGTCTGTGGTGGGTTGAGGCTGCTGCGGGGTGTTATGGCTGCTGCGTTTCGAGCACACGACTTTACTCCGACTGCCGCCACTCCACCGCTGCCGGGACAGCCTATACCGGGACCTCCGGACAAGAGCAGCGAGTAGACATAGTAACAAGAAAGGGACTCACCTGCGGCCGCCATGGTCATGACATGCGGTAGTGGCGGGCAAAAGGTCAAATGTCCTCAGCCAGTCCCAAATGCCAGTGCCCAATCTGCCAAGGCCCCGTCTGTTTGGCTTCTGCCGGTGTAATCCCGTGAGATATACCAGATGCTGTCTCTCCGGCTCGTGGAAATGCTGTGTCTGTCGGGTGTCGGAAAGCTTCTGTCTCTTGCTGCAATAGATGACACCAGTCTAGCGTCCAACCAGCTCTTTGTGCGACGTGGATTGGCAGCCTCTGAAAAGACGTTGATTGCATCTTTAGTCAGCTTTCGTCCGTGCATCTCTCCGCCAAACTCCCGAGACCGACCGCCTTTCCCGGTGTCTCTTTTTCTTGCAAGACTCATGATCTTGTACGGCAGAATAAGTAGACCCCGAATGCAGATTGTTGATGTATTCTCTTCTCTGTACGAAAGTTGGAAGACCGAACAAGAGCCTACAGGAAAGACGGCGATGATCCAAGAGAAGTCCAAAAGATGAGGCTCCAAGATGTTTGGCGACCCTGTCCGGGTCTGGAGTTCCGCCTGCAGGTCCGTGCAGAAGACAATCGACTTCAACTCTCGAACGGGTAGATACTCCTACTCCTTCTCTCAACATGCCAAAGGTCAAAGAGTCGGCCGCGACTCGGTTTTGAGTGGTTGCTCGTATCGCATGGTCATCTGGAACAGCACTGCATCAGATCTGTGCCTGGTTTGATCCAAGTAGCCATATGGTAGGTGGATCAATGCGACAAAGAAAGTCAGGACGGCTTTGCAAATGAAGCTCGGCATATGTAGGTAGAAGAGTACAGCCAGCAGGAAGTCACAGAGATGGGAAGGATTGTCTGACGAACAGCCGCATCTTGAGATTGTTTGTGGTGAGCAGTCAGGCAGGCGTCGAGATTCGAGCTGTGAAGCTGCAAGATTTACACGGGATTTGAGGCAGTACTAGCAGCATCGCACCTTCCCTCCAGCTAGATTAGCGTTCCTCACAATTTGTGTCTTGCATCTTCCATCAAATACACTCACTCACTTCTCTCACCGCTGAGACGGTTCAGCGCTTCTGTCTCGTCTTTTGCATCTTCACTCACTTTGCACACACGCTTTTCCGCTCTGCGCCTTCATAACACTTCTTACTTTCCCAACTCTCGCACTTGATCACATAACACTATCCACCCACACCTTTTTACTGCAATTCTCTCTCCTCCGTCTTTGCGCGCACCACGATGCAGCGCTACTCAGTCGTCGTTAGCGACACGGGCTGGCTAGAGCCTCTCAAGCTCCTCGTGCCTTTCCAGTCGTCTGCCACCTCGGCCGCCCTTGTCGTCGAGATTGCCAAGCGTGCATCTCGCTTCGGAAAGACTCTCAGCGCCGCCAATGGCACCCTGCACCTTGCCACTGCCGATGGTCCCATCCTCGACCCCGATGACACTCTCTCCGACTTGGTCGTCGACGAACAGCTCTTTGCTCTCTTTACCTCTGCAGCCAGCGCAGCCCCGGCTCAAGTACGTCCATGACATGTCTCTAGTCCTTTAACCCGCTGCTAACTCACTACTTCCAGTCTACGGATGATCCAATGACCGGAGTCCAGAACGAGGCAGCCGGCGCTCAACAACCACTAGCCTTTCGCAATGCCATCTCGATCCGCATCATCACCCCTGCCATTGCCAAACTGATTACCAAGGACTCAAAGGCCTTGCCCGCTCCCGCCATCGGTCTTCCTGCCACAGCAAAACTCCAGCAGCTGCACGATGATGCTGTGCGCCATTTGAGTAACAATGCTCCAGATTGGTTGGATGCTTCCTCGCTTCTCGACCTCCACATCCACGAACTGCCTATCGCTCCGTCCTGCCTAGACTCGACCCTTGAAGAGACGGGCCTCGTTTCATGTCTCCAGGATGGCGTGCTCACTGTATATGCTGTGCCACGTCCTGCCTCAACCACCCGCTCGCCTGAGCCCACCGGCAGAGTAGGCATGAACGATCTCTATGCCGCCGGCCCTCACTGGCAGCCCGACATCCCCCAGTCTGAACGTGGTGTGGCCATGTTCTTGTCTTCTCTCAGAGTCTTCGCTCACCTGTTGAAGAGCAGTTCCATTTCAGACGTGCACAGAGAGAGAGTCATCTATGTCTTTGATCTGCTCTGTTCGTTCCCACCTGCCGTGCGCGCTTTGCACTTGTTGATTCAGGGTCGCACCATCACCCGCCTGTCGAGTGCAGCTTTGAGTCAGGCCTTCTACAGTATCCTCGGAGACTTGGGCCACAAGAAACTGATCAAGAACGACAACACCCGACTCTTCGAAGGCGCTCGTCTTATTTTTGGTCTGATCATGGAAAAGGCAAACCAACTCAAGTCGACGGACTTTATCGTGCCTGTTTACTCGTTGCAGATCCACAATGTGCAATTCCAAACATCAGCACCAACTTCAGTCCACGACCTCACTCCTGTCGGTGGCGGGCTTCCCCGTCCTAACGTCTCGACATATGTGCAATCAGACACCAGTCCGGGAGAGATGAACCTTGTCCTGCTATCGGGATCTGAGCAGAGCACTATCATCTTCAGTCGTCATGGCGACTTCTTAGCCCATAACCAGGCTTTGCAAGATGTTGTTAGCCCTGATGATCTTCGCAACTTGCACCAGCTCGCCAACCTGTGTGGCAAGGTTTCTCTGTCAGTTGCCAGACCATCACTGTTATCTTCAGTCGCACCAGAGCACTTGACCTTCGACGCTGAAGGCCATGTCGCCGTCTACACTGGCAAAGCTGGCTGTGCCGCTCCTGGAGAAGACACTGTCTTCTTCCGTCCCTTGCATGGCGAGCAAACCCCAAATACAGGTCAGGTCGAGCAGCAACTTGCTCCCATTCTCCAGGTCTACGAACAAGATGGTACCAACGTTTTTGATGTGCTTGGTTCCTCTCAGACTCGCGCCCTTGACGAGCCTGATGAGATTCTTGTGTTTGCTGTCGACTGCAGCGCCAGTATGTGCTGGGCTACCGATCTGATAGGCATTGACAACGATGAGAACACCATGCAAGAGTCGGGTGCTCATCAGATTTCTCCCGATGTCTACAGTCGGGTGCAGCTGGACGACACAAAAAATGCACTCACTGAGCACGAAGTTTATGAGGACGTTCTCGGTGCCGTGCTTGACTCTGCACACGGTGCAAGATCTACTGTTGCGGCCAAAATGCTGACACTGGTCTTCGCTTTGCTTATGGGAGAGCTGGTTAAATTGCACAATCAACCTTCTTACGGTCCGTTGCAGCGCCGAACGCTCGACAAAAAGGTTGAAAAGCTTGAACTCTTTGCTGCTGGTCTCAAGCGCTTTGAACAAGAACTTATCGACATGATCATCCTTGGTGCCATGGCCATGTCTCCACAGAAGTGGACATGGCACCTCGGCCAAGAGATACCTGGACGCACGCAGATTCCGGCTCTTCCAGACGATGTCACCGTCATTCCTCCCACCCTCAAGTGTCCCATCAAGCTGGATCTTATCGAAGATCCTGTTATGGCAGCTGACGGTCAAATTTATGGTCGTCAGGCTATCACTAAGTGGATGGCAATCCGGCGCTCATCGCCCTTGACTGGCTTGGCACTTGGAGACACCGAATTAACCCCAGTTCTCGAGTTGGCCGAGCAAGCAGACAAGTGGCTACAAGCCGAGGATCTCGTTGAGCCCGAGGAGCGTCCAGTGAAGAAGCGCCGCCGTACTACACCCCATCACAATACGATCACGTTTTCGAGCTCTCCTCACCACTTCACTCGTGCGCTTTCGCCTTCCACTACTCTTTTCGATTTGTTCAAGGTCGCGTTTCGAGGCATGAAAGGTCGGCACAATGCTTTCCAGCTTTCGGTGAATGGAGTTCTTTTGCGACCATCTTCAGGTACCCTTGCCAGCTCGGGAATCTCAGGAGGCAGTGTCATCACCATTATCATTGCCGATGATACCAACACGGTTGCGACTGGAACATCGCCTCTTTGCTTGATCAAAGTCTACACGGAACACTCTCGCATGGACTTCTCCTACTGGGTCCCCAAAAACACTAGCAAATCTTTCATGTCTCTCATGACGAAATACTGGCGTTTCCATTGGACACAACAGCCTTGGCTCGACTACGAGAAAATGGAGGTGTGGACAGACCTCGAGACTAATGGCGACGACCATTATGAAGGCTATATTGCTTCTCATTCTCAGCTTCTGCGAAGATTTCTTACCCCCTCTCACGCCTTTGGAACGCTTCAAGCTGAGGCTGTCTGCAAGACTCAGTCCACAAGCTCATCTCCCGTTTACGTCTGGGACAGTGATGACGGCGCAGAAGAAAACGCCAAGCCTCTTGTGTTGAAGTTGCAAATCTCTAAGGTGTCTTCACGTGAGAGAGACGAACGTCGTTTGTCTCGTATCGAGGTTCTGAAGCAGATGTTCGAATCGATGATCAACAGAATTATCGCTTACTCGTACAAGACTCATGTCGGCTTGGTCACGTTCGACTCCACACCAAGAGTGTCTCAATCAATAACTCACGTCATCGAGAACTTTCGAAGAAGTGTTGAAAACATGGAAACAGATGGCGACACCGCCTTGTGGGATGGACTCAAGCTTGCACAAGCCCAGATCGTGAAACATGCGGAGAAGTATCCTTTAGCACAACGTCGCATCATCTGTCTCTCCGATGGTAACGATACCAAGTCAATCGCTGGAGTCGCGGATCTTTGCTTCAAGCTTCGTGCGGACAAGATCGTTGTCGATAGCGTGTGCATTGGCGAAGACGACAATAAGGACTTGAAGGCACTCTCGATCATGCTCGGATCTTACTGTTTCAACCCGCAAGACCTAACGACCGCGCTCGGTATATGCGAAATGGAGCCTTTCCTGTCTCAAACCGAGCGTCCGCCACCGAAAGTGGCTACTGCCGATGCACCACGCACCTCAGCGTTGAACAACTTCTACACGATGCGTAACCGCGCAGCATTCACTGTGGTTACTCAAGACGTGTTCCCCAAGCGCAAGGAACATCCCAGACTTGAAGACACTTTTATACAACTCGCCAATTGTGTCCGTTCAAGTGCCAGTAACCATTCCAGCTTGCCTACCCTCAGAGCATCTCGTCTTCTTGTAGAGATGCGCGAGATCGCAGCTGATCCTCACCCGATGTACGACTGCTATGTTTCCGAGAGCGACATGTTCTTCTGGAAAGTCGTCATCCAAGGCGTAAGTTTTGATTGATGATCTGATGGCTTTGACAAGCTGCTGACGTTTGCAACAGCCTCCTGAAACCCCATACGAGAACTGCAACTTCATGTTGTATCTCGAGATGCCCGAGAATTTCCCTGTCTTCCCTCCCAAGGGCCGATTTGTGACACTTCTTCATCACGCGAACGTGAACCGCCATGGCCGCATCTGCCACAGCATATTTGATCGCGACTGGACCACTGACACCACTCTGAAGAGTGTTCTTGACACTGTGTACGGTCTTCTGCTCCAAGCCGAAGTTGGCGATGCCGTGTGAGTTCTGTCAGATTACTGAGTTTGAACATCCACTGACTGCTTTGATAGGCACACCACTGTCACCCTCGGCTTCCACCACGATGAAGTTGCCTTTGCCGAAGAAGCTCGCCGTCAAGCCAGAAAGCATGGCAGCCTATCTCGCGAAGAGTGGAAGTACGAATTACTCGGTCTCGATGAAGACCATGAAGAAGAGAGCTCTGGAAGTTCGGAGGAAGACTCTGACGGAGGTCCGCACGAAGTATCTGATGACGAAGTCGAGGCCATGGCCTTGGTGCAGGACTGATAGGCTCCATTCTTCATGTCGAATGATCATGATGACGGAGAGAAAAGGAGGGATCATCGCACACAGCTCGACGGCCAAGGTAGGCCTCGTTCAGCTGCTTGACTACACAACCACATTGCTTTTCTGTACATTACATACAATAGCTTAGCTTTGCTGCATCTTCGCTAGCTTGGGAAAGATCAAAGAACGTTCTTTCCACATTCGTTTTCGCAACACTTCTTATGCGCATGTATCCGTTAGCTCTGCACACTTTCGATCGTTATTAACATTGGGCAACCGGAGTTCTCCTATACCGAGCAGATTGTACGGTAATGATTGGGAATGTGAAGATTTCGGCAGATGGGAAGTGGAGGGAAGAAGAGGAAGGGAAAGAATAACCGAGGTTGTGGTCGAGGGTACCACCCTGTCCACGAAATACCCAGATGCTTCCATCTCCCACCGGTGACAGTAGCCTGAGTAATCCTTCTAGGAACCGATTCCTGATCATCGAATTCATCAAATTTTATTACTTTACAAGCTGGAGCAGTGTCTCCTGGTGATTCCCTCGAATCT